>JAAXYX010002332.1:0-17981 GCA_036851915.1 Ptenothrix huangshanensis
GGGAGGGGGAGGGAAATTTCATTTGGACACCTATGTCCCGGACACAAAGAGAAAATCCATGAGCGGGAAAATGTCTTTAAAATCAAAATCTTTCCAGGTTGAACTAATTTTTCTATACCCGCGTATTTTGGTGATGTTTCTTGAAATTCCTTTTTGACAGTTAAAAATGTTCCCCGGTAAGATGATTTCACTCATAGCAGAGCATAGCGTGCCATTGCCATATGAAAAGCAATACAAAATACAATTGCCATTCCTATTTCATAAAAAGATTCAGTTAGAACCTTTTGCTTTCTATATTTGACACTATCTTTCGCTAATCCTTCTGCAATAATAACCGTGGTGTTGTGCGAACGCACTGCAATAGCAATAGCAACTCCATCATAAATGAACGACTACCGTTGTGTACATATACTTACGCAAAAACTACTGTAATTCGACTCAATTGAGTTCTAACCTAACGCAAGTAGCAAGTAATCACGAAATCATCAAACGGGCATAGGTTTACAGCATGGATATACATACGTCTATTCAAACATCAGTACTTACCTGACTTCTCACTACGTAGTAGAATTGTAAAACGTTTCAGCCAATTTTTTCATGGAATTTACAGTAACTCTGTGATAAACTTGTTTGCCCCTTCCCTTCCCATTCCCTGACTCCACTTCCCATCTCTCGACATGACGTTTTCTTTTCTATATTATGGTAATTATTTTTTCTACTGCATCCTACAAACACGTAAGCTACAGCTAGTCGCTAGACTACGTGGAAGTGTGACTTACTCAAGCGTGGGTACGTCTTTCATAACGACCGAGCACCATGAGGATCAGGATGATGCTGATGCTGCTGATGATGATTTCTTGATGACGAAGATGATAGTGCATAATAAATTACACAGTAATCATGGTACCTGCACCTTTTAATTCTAATCCCAAATCCAATTTCAATTCCAACTTACAAACGTAGGCACGTAACTAAATCAAAATAATAGCTACACGCTCAGAAAAAAACTTATATGAATTGAAGAGGCATATTTACTAGGTGTTACCTCTTATATCTTATTTAACAAAAATATATTAAAATATCATTTTTATTATTATGAAGCAAATATATTTTTAATACAGTTATAGAAAAAATGTAAATCAAACTTTTTGCCCTTTTTGAAAAAGTATGAATTAAACGTTTTAAACTATTTGAGAAAGTAAGAACTACACGTTTTTCACCTTTTGAGAATTTACATGGTTTGAAAGAATGTAAATTAGACGTTTTGAAAATGGATGATTTAAACGTTTTACACTATTTCAGAAAGCATGCATAAGACGATTTAAACTTGTGAGAAAATGTAAATTAAACGGTTTACACTTTTTGAAGAAATGTAGGTAAATTAGACGTTTTGAAAATTGATGAATTTAACGTGTAACACTATTTTAGAAAGCATGGGTTAGACGCTTTACACTTTTCGAAAAACTTAAAGTTAAAAGCTTCTCGGCTTTAAAAGCGTAAATTAGACGCTTTGCACATTCTTTGGTAGCAAAGTACACCAAGAGTGCAATTAATAAAATATTACACATAATTATATCTTTTATGCTGTTATTTTAATTTTAAAAATAAATCTGCGTTACAAAACTGAAGGTCGTTTTGAAAATAAATAACCTGGTAGCGTTTATTAATTCGTCGAGGTGTACAACAAAAAACGATTTTACATTTTATCACATGCTCTTTTCTAAGCGTATACACAGCATAGGTAGTGGTGGTAATTATATACCTGTGCTGCGTTATTATAATAATCTGAACACTCTAAAACCGAAGTTAAAACGTAGCATTAAAATACTACGATTGAATGAATGAAATGCAATTTTTTGCAGTGTACACCTCTTTACTCACTCAGCAGTTAGCAGTGTTAGCACGTGATTAAGTATGTGCCTTGAATTCAACGGAACGGTTAGGTCAACAATCCCTCAATGCAATTCAATTGAATGCAAAGTAAAGCAATGGATTGCAACGGAATGCAAAGGTGAAGCAGTAGAACAGTCAACAGTGAATTATTTTATTTAATTACCCATTTTACTTCATTTTTATGCTCATTTTTCCCGTCACTTGTTCACTGGACTGAAGACGAAGAGTGAAGAAATGAAGGACGAGTGTTGACTTATTGATGTGCTTTCAAAACAAAAGCGGAGCAAAAGTCAAAACAAGACTATAAGACGAAGAAGAAGAATCAAGAACAAGAACAACGAGGAATAATTATTATCAAACGGCTTACTTTTATTCAAATTTGTTTGATTAGCATCTTCATAATCTTATCTGCTGTCTGCTCATTTGTTGATTGTATTGTTGTTCTGGTTGTGGTTGGATGTAGAGTGTACACTAATTCTAATCTTATTAACTTATTAATTCATATCATAATTTGATTGCGGTCTTAAACCTTCAACCTTGCTTGACTTTAATTATGAGTTATCATTTTTATGTAGGAACATCCGTTCTAGTTCTATTTAATTCTCACTAGTCAGATGTGGATCACGATCTGGACTTAATGACTCCACGGATTTGGATCTGGATCTGGTTTAATTTTATTTGGTTTGGTTCTCATTCTAACGACTTTGAGTCAACTGAACTTCGTCATTATCCACTAATTAAGGTAACACTATAAATACGTATTTGATCATTTAAATTAATAGGAGCTGTAGTAAATCAAAAAATATACATCAATATACAAAAAACTGTATTTTAATATATATTTTCTTCATGCTTCTAAAATAGTAATTAATTATTATTATACTCATAATAACTAATTAACATTTGACAGTAGACGTTGACAGTAGTTTGAAATAGACAAGTAATTGCAAAATTACTTCTTAGATTGATCTCTCACAGCAGGATTCTTTTCGTGTAGGTCTGCTGAAAAAACTGGAAATTATCAAGTGTAAATTTTTAAAAAACTGCCTGATTTTGTGTAAATTTAAATAAAACGGCATCTGTATTTTTGTAAACTTCAAAAAAACTTCATCTTATTTATTGTAAATCGTAAAAATCCTTTGTAGGTCTACCCCTGCGGATGCTACTGATCGCTATCGCTACTGTTCGTACTTGTTAACAACTAAAAGGTAATTGAGCTCTAGTGTGTCGTAGACTCGTTAGCTTGTCCTTGTGAAAAGCTCGCATGTGTGTTTAATTAGTACCTATTTAATTAAAACAACTAGATATTTGTGATGAAGTATCATTATTGTAATTGTATTGATTATAGTAATAGTATTTTGATACAGTATTTAATACTCACTGCACAAATTAGTCTTATAAAAATTAGAAACAAGTGTTTGTATTGATGTATAATAGTCAACAGTATAACAATAGTCATCATTATCATCCAAAATCAGTTTTCTCATCATTAATAATTATTATTAAACAATTATAATAGTAGTGTATTAATTAATTACGTAACACAGTTCTCATTAACGCTTACACTAAAATACTGCTAATTAACATTACTATTACTATCCAGTCTTATGTGTTTGATAATCGATAGTTGATATTGATATTGATGATGCTGATTGATAGCAAAATATAATTGTAGCAAATAACAATAATTACAATATACTATCTACAATGCTAAGCAACCATAAGTATAAAGTCAACAAGTCAATACTTAATAGCCCTAGTCTAGTATACTCTCCTATCACTAGTAGACTCAATCCTACTACAAATTGTATTTTAAACTAACTATAACTAATTACTTACTATAATTAAATACCTGTGCGTCTCACGAATACTTTAATGAAAACATTTTTTCATTCCTCCCTCCCCCAGCTACTGGACTACTGTTACGATTGTCCTTTGGAAATGTGTTTGAGTACCAATCATGAAAGTAAGAATTGTAAAAACTTCCAGGATTATCCCCAGAATCTCGAATCGGGTCGCGAAAGTCGTTGCTAAAGTTTATGGAAGGTTTGCTGAAGGTGCTGTAGTCATTAATATTCTCCTTAGTCCTAGAAGACATTCGAGTAATGATGTAGACAATGAAGGCAAAGGTGAGGATCATGGAAATCGTGATTCGAATAATCTTTCTTGTTCGACCCCCATCGCTGTCACCAGAATCCCCATTCCCATTCCCGTTGGCACCGTTGGATCCCGTTCCTCGTTCCCCATGATCGTTTCTTCTTGAGCGTGATCTCGATCGTGACCTTGACCTTGACCTTGACCCCGATCTTGAACCCTGACGTCTGCTACTATTACCACTACCAGCTCCGTTACTGCTGCTGTTAGTGCCACTATTATCCCTGGATCCGTTTCCGCTTCCGTGTCCGGAACTTGATTCTGGAATTTGAATTCTGACTGAATCGGATCGGATATTATGGGTCAGAGGTTGTCTGATTGGCAGCGAAGCATCCGTCAAACTATTGGCACGTTCATCGACTTCGGTGTATGGAGGGGCTGCATTGGGATTTTTGGGATTTTGATCCACATTCAGATTCTGGAGGGAAGAGTAGGGAGGTGGAAGTGGTCCGAATAGTTGAAAATAGGAGGGAGGAAGATCCATCAAATCTCCTTCCTTGCGTCCAGCTGCAGCTGATACAGCGGCTACCATAGAAAGTGCCATTCTCCCCGGGCTTTATAAATCGCTGAGCTTTAGCTTTTAAAAAAGTAATCACGGAGTCTAAGGTAAAATTAAATCACTCCGGTCAAGTTGTTCCAGAATATAATTACCACCAAGAAAATCACTATCACTTCGCCAGTCTCGAAAATCCCTCTTCGGTTTTCCCACTTCTTACAGCAACGTGTGTTTGATTCCCAGGAAAACGCTTGTTAATAATAAGTGAATTTTTGGCTGGAAACTTTTGGAATGATTCACGATTATTGCACAATTAATTTGCTTGACGTAATCACATACGTCAACCATTAGTTATTTATAATGGTTAGTTATTATAATTTATTATTATATGTCTAATCGTAGCACTGCAAAGGTAATAATAATTATTATTCCACTCGGAAAATGCAAGGCAATTCACTGAACCTTACTTGCTTTACTCTCTGATTTCTAGACTGATCTGAGACTGAACTCACTGTCTGGCCTTGTCTCCTTCAGCATTCGTACTCGTGCTTGTGATGGGAATGACCACGAAGTTAGGACACGGATAGACACCACAACGAAAACGACAACGACATGTACAGATATGGCCACAGCCACAACCACAACGTCAATAGAAGACAAAGACACTTTGCTGATTTGATGGAAGCATTAGCAAAAAATCAAGAAGCAGGAGTTAAGTCTGCGTACCTGCAACGTTTAAGTCTGTCACTATCTAATCTTGATGTTGAGTTGTCGTCAATGTTTACACTTTTAATCAAATTTAAATTAGATTCCTAAAGCTAGAGGTGAAGTAGGCAAGGAGTTTCTCTTTTCACACAATCTTTATCACTGACTTTATTCGAGGATGATAAGGACGACGCAGGATCTGTAGACTGCATCGACAAGCGCAACGGTAACTACAACGACAACAACAATCGGTCTCTCATTGTCAGCTCTGACTAGTGAGTCTAATGCTGAAGCTGAATGTAGAATGTTGAACGGTTAAGCAGATAAAAGTTGTCTGATTCTGCTAATCACAGGTAAGGAGAACGTTTTTGCATGACGCATGCGAATTTCGCTAGATTCTCGGTACACCTTCCTGACTAAATGATGGTTTGGTATGGTATGGTGTTGATGTTGATGTTGATGTTGGTCTTGGTCTTGGTCCGATTTCGATGTAGATGTTGGAGGTGACTCACGATACGATACGATGCGAGATGCTGTACATGATAATTATATACCTATAAGAGTTAGGCTGCAGGTAATAAGTAAAAGGTACAAGAAGTATGTAGCTCGAAGCTAGTCTTACTATTCCTATCTCTATACACCGAGAATTATGAATGGGCAATATACATTATGATTATTATTGCAACTTTCAGAGGGATTTGCAACTGTACCTTCGATTTGTTCGTGAGGGAGTCTCTGTCTACTACATCCACCGCTCTCAACTCAAGTCGAATCCACTCAACTCAACTCAATTCAACTCACTACTCGTCGTCAGTTCAACTGGCTGAAGGATGAAGAACAGTTTTGTTCAAGTTGTTTGCAAAAAATATCGGATGTACTCACACTTGATGCAGACACAGACACAGGTTCATGGCTTTTGGATTCTCATCAGCTAACTACTAACAATAAGTAGTAAGGCTTGGACTTTACTTTACTCTGCTTTGCTTAGATTTGCTCTCAAGTTTGACACGAATACATAGCATAACAATAAAGCCAGTTATTCCAATATTGCAATTGCAATGCAGATTGGCCTCCGGCTCTAACTCTGACAGAAGCGTCCTTGACACGTTCAAGACCAGCTATCTACAGCAAGTGCCTTCTGGCAACAGCAACTTTTGCATGCCACACACAAAGTCAAAGTACCTATTATCACCACAAGTTAAATTACCGCAAGAACAAATACAAACCACATCCACATCCACGATGACGATGACGATACGATACGACAGAGCCACAGCTATGCACAACCACAGCGTGTCATTGAATATTTTCTAGGAATTATAGTTTCTAATAATTTCCAAGTATATCTCCATATTATGATTTCATTTGATTCGATTACATTGCATTGGATTGCATTGCACAGATCGTGCTATCAAACCCAAAGCCACATCAGAGTCAGAGCATTAGTGCAATTTTCAATTGTCAGCTCAAACACAATGCTAATGTCAATGTTATATCAGTATGACTATAGCCTATACATTGTAGGGTTAAAAATACATTGTATGTATATTAGAAATAGCTACAGCTTGAGTTGAGTGCCATACAACTTTAATATTCTTTCCTTTTTATTATTATCGCAAGTTTTATGATTATTACTATTATTATTGCAGTGCCAATAGCAATAGAAATTGCATGTTCATGTTCAACTCTGGGATCAAGGGGAAATTGCAAGATGGGACAAGTGCTTTGGACGGCTGGAAGCAGATAAGATGTTTTGAAACTGTGGGAAGGTGGGTATGTTTAGTTTTTGTCGTTTTCGTTTACCATTTTGGCATCACGAATACAACGAATGACTGATGGGGGATTGTTATTTTGTAATTATTGACACGCTATTAAATGCATGTCGTTGACGTATTTCATTGTGTTGCAGTCGCAGATCGATCGATTCTTCGAGGTCCCACAAGGAAATGGAAAATGTTGTAGTTACTACCAGAACCAGAACCAGAGTTAGTATTGCCATTTGCATAATATTGATATTGAGATTTGAGCTTTTTTAGCTTAACCAAAGACCACAGTCCATAGATAAAGGATGGAGGTTTTGGAGAACATGGAATTTGTATATGTAGTAGACATTTGTGTTTGGGCACGAAATAATTTTATGTTACGACAGTATGTATACACCAAGCCAAGTACATGTGAAACCAATGCGTTAGAATGAAGCAGCAGATATGTATGGAATGATGGTAGTAATTTGTTAATATTTTGGTGTATTTTACTGTTAGGTTAGTTGCACGCTGCACGCTATTTTGACTGTTTTGGGCGATTTAACGTACCTACCTAGATATATTGAGTAAAATAAAGCGTCATGATTTAAATAGTTTGTTTGGTAGTAACACTTTGGGTGTACTTTATAAAAAAAAGTTTACCGATTACTAACATAATAGTCTTAAAAGGAGCCGGATGCTGTAATTATTTATCCGGGTATGTTGAATAGTGCACAGTTGTAGGTGTTGTTGTAAATTCATACTGGTTAGATTTAAAATAAATATTGATATTTGTAGGCATTGAAGATTTTTAGGTTTTGTGCTTTCTAGTTAGAGGCAATGGACTCTTTTTGTTCCGGGTAAAGAATGGCATTTGGTGCTGATTTTAAATCTTGCAAAAAGGTGTATTTACTATGTTGTAGTTTTTACCATAAACTATGTATAAATTGTGGTAGTTTTTGCGTTGCGCGTTTCACCAGGCATAGTTTTTTCCTATTCTGTACACTTTCCGAAAGCTGCAGTTGCAGTTTGTCCAGAATTGATATCAGTATTAAAGCGATTGTTTTGTATTTGCAAAAGTCACGTTCACGTTAAGGTAAAACTTTTTATAAACGGCAAAGCTTATTTGATAGTTTACATGTTTTCGAAAAAGTTAATTATAATGGTTGTAAACTTTTTCAACATCTTATTTTTTAATGTTGTGTATATTTTTCAAAAGAAGTACTTTTTGAGTTTAGTAGATTTCAGGTTATCTTGCCTGTGTTAGATCCACAGTAATTTTAAATAATAAGAACACCTATTACACGTTTCAAGTTCAAAGCGTATGCATTCCTTTCTATATTGTTCGATGCTCTATCTAAATGAAACAGTAAGCAGTAATTAAAAATGTACGTCCTTCCCATAAAAAGATGCTATTAGATTCTTACCACTGTGCATGGATTGCAAAATATAAATTAAAGCATGGAAGTTCCTTGTTGTGCCACCCACCCACTTAATCTTAAAAGTATTCACCTGCATATTACCATCCTGAATGCAATAGTATACTGTAAAATCAATTATCAATCACGTTATAAATAAATTTTACATACATTTTCCATTTGGTTTAGTGTTTTTTCTTTATCTTTATTACATATTAAAGTGCGATCTTCAGCCATGATATTAACATATATGAGTATACACATTTTCCTCCTTCGTTCTATTTTTTAATTCGTTCAGTGCTACATACCCACGTACCAAATTCCAAGTCTAACTGTTATTACGGCTACGGAAGTTGTTTCTGGAGAATGAGATTAATACGATGCGGCTAACCTACTGACCATGCTTTTCCGATGCGATGCGATGCAATCACACTCACTCCAATCCATTAGTGTAGTGTACTGAGACCTTGAAAAAAATAATTAAAATGATGCTCGTTGCAAGTAGGTGATTAATTATGAAACTGCTAACTTCTCTATACATGTATATACTCAGTGGCACACAATGCAGTTTGTGCCCCTTACTCCCAGTAATGGCTTGGGCAAATAAGACTACTTGCACCTTTATGTATTTCTATTTTTGGTGCACAACCAGTAGCGTCAGCAGCAACTTTTTTCCTCTAGGCCTGCTGAAAAAATGGATCTTATCAAGTTTAAAACTCCATCTGATTTGTGTACGTTTCAGAAAATTGCGTCTCTTTTGCGCAAGTTTAAAAAAAACTGCATCCTTTTTTGTGTAAATATCAAAACATTGCATCTGTCTTTGTTTGAATAAAAAAACCGCATATATTTTTGTATAAATTTTAAAAAACTGCATCTGTTTTTGTGCAAATTGTAAAAAAAACTGCGTCTGTTTTTGCATATATTTTAAAAAACCGCATCTGTTTTGTTCAAATTTCTAAAAAACTGCATCTGTTTTTGTGTCGATTTCAAAAACGGCTCGTGTTCTCTTTTTTAAATTTCATAAAACCTCACCTGTTTTTGTGTAAATTGTAAAAAAAACTGTCTGTTTTTGAATATATTTTAAAAAAAACCGCATCTCGTTTGCTCAAATTTTTAAAAAACTGCATCTGTTCTTGTGTCGATTTCAAAAATGGAACATCTTCTTTTGTAAACAAAAAACACACCTGCCGACGCTACTGTATGAATATAACCGTAGCTTAAATCTGCCCCACACATTTAGCACAGGTGGAAGGATCGAGATGGCTATTTATAAATAGACAGGTGATAATGATTGGAACACGAAGTACTAATAAGTTGCTAGTTGCTTTTTTTCTATTTTTGACTGTGAACTTTTGATGAATCTACGTCTCTACGTGCAAGGAATTTCATTACAGATTGGGTTCAATGTGAGTCATGTCCTATTTGCAAGTTGAGGAAAAAGGAGAGTCCGGCAAAGATAAGCCTGTATATCTAAGTAGGTGATTATTCACGAGTGACCTAAATTTTCCCAAAATTCCCAGAGAAACGTCGAACTAGCGATTCCGTCTTGTCTACAGTCACAGTCATGCTGTTTTTGAACTTGGATTTCTCTAGCTCCGGTTAATCCTCCTACTTTCTTTCTAACTTATTCCGTTTCATTTTATTACTTGTGTTCCAAAAGTCTAATTAGTGGAATAACTACAATCTTTATAATAATTGCAAAACTACAGTTAGAAGATTATGCAATTATGATAATATGTAGTAAGTAGATATCAAACTAGCAGCACTAAAATTTATCTGGGAGAAGTTCTTCATCAAACGTCTATTATTTTAATATGTTCACCGTAAAAAGTAATATGTAATTAATCTAAAAACAAGAAAATAAGCTACTAAAGGCCACGTATGCCTTCGCTTACAAAGCATTTTTAAAAATACACTGCCTCTTTAAGATTTGCTTGAAAAAGACGCCTTTTTTAAATAATTACCTAAGTAGATATACTTTTAAAATTCGTTCCAAGAATTTTTTACTTTGGATTCGCACTTAATTAGCAATTATTTACATGTTGCATTTTTAAATTATTCAAGGGCACTTATGCCTTACCTTTACCACACTAGAATATTTAAAGACTTGTTGCTAAGACAATGTATTTGTTGCTTATTAGTTAAGCAAATAGAAATTACATAATTAATTACATTATGTTGACTTAATTGAAATTAAAAAAAATTAAGTCAATAAAGAATATTGCGCTTCAGTTGTAGAATCAACATAATTTTTAAAAAATTTGAGTAAATAAATTGCTCAAAATTCAAAAGAGCAGGTAGTAGCAGTAGCAGTTCTTGCCTAGCTACAGCTTCAGAGTCCTTCCTTCGAAGATCTGATATCTGATCTGATCCAACCGAGGCGAGAAGAATGTCTTACTGTCATTTTTACCGAAGTGAAAAGCTGCCGAATTCTAGAATCTAGAATATTTGCATTTGCACGTTGAAGTTGAAATGTTGAAATACTTAAGATTTTATGCCTGATTTAAGTGTATTTCTAAATATTATGATGTTTATACAAATTTCAAAACCTTAATCAAGATCAAGTGAGCAGTTGTGAGAACCAACATTTATCCTGTAACGTATAGCTAATAAAATAATTGCTTGTAATTACCACAGCCGTCCAAAGTCTAGCTAAAAATGAAAAAATTGGGGGACCCTTCTCCCGGTACTTCCGGTGGTACGGCTACCGTACCCGGACCTGCAACTGCGGGTGGAGCTGGATCTGGATCTGGATCTGGAACACCTGGTGGATCTGGTCCAGGAACACCTACTGGAACAGCAAGCCCACGCGGCACCATTCCCGGAGTGTTGAAAAAGAAGAAGGTTGTAGTAATGGCTGATCACGTGTCCATCTATCACCGCTTTTCAAATCCTGCGGCGACCCGTTCAACGCACACGACGGGCTTAAGGCCGAAACGAAGTTTAAAGAGCAGAATAACGATGAAACCACTCAAGCTTGGTCCGAGTCCTGGAAGAGGTCAGCAACAAAGTTGGCCCGTCCCGGGTACCAGTTCCAATACGTCACTCACTAAGCGCCCCAAACTGAAATTCGGCGCGACCCACAGTTACTCATCGAGAAGTGCTGAGGGTCATTCAGAATCTTCTTCAACGGACACGAGGCTAAGAACAGTAATGAAGCCGATTGAAATCCCATGGATTTTCCAACGTCTTGTAGATTTCAATGTGTTTATCGCGTGGGAGTGTCTCATGTGTGTGGTTCCACTTGCGATGTTCCTACTCCTCACCTACTGCGCTTTCTTCTCCTACTACACCCCGGAAACCTGGGCTATCTTGCAGTACCTCGATTTCATCTTCGCCTTCGACATTTTCTTCCGCCTCGGAGTTGAAATCTGGCGCCATGTCACCCACAAGCCGTGTCGACTCTTCACCATTCAGTACACCGTGGGGCAGTACCTTATCGATGTCGTGGCCATCTTCCCCTTCACTCCTATTTACGTCTACCTTTGGGGGAGAGACAAACTGTCCAATCTCAACTGGGTTTTCTACACCAGATTCAATTCCTTCGTAAGGCTCTACAGAGCAGAACAGTTTTTCGGTCAGTAGTTTATTTTTTTTCTTTATATTTTTTAAGCTTAAAAGATGTCATTTATTTGAAAACCATCTGGAAAAATAAATTATCTAAAAAAGAAAATGATGGAAGAAATAAGTGGGACAGTTACAAAAGAAATTTAGATCGGAGGGAATCACAATTTGAATTTTTCCTTCTGCGTTAATTCTGCCGTTGGTTTGGTTCTAATCTAATTAATGTAGTGAAATATTTGTTTGAATAGAGCGCTGCAGGATAGAAAGACGCGGGAATGAATTTATTCTAACGATCATCACATATCTGTACGAGTATGTCTTCTTTGTTCAACTCTTTGCTTGCATTATGTATGCGCTCACTGATGTTGTAAGTGGTTTATTTTCCAAATTAGTATTCAATTCAAAATTCATTAAATTGCAACAGTTAAATTGCTTCGTCAATCAAATTCAAAATACTAATTGGTTTTGTAAACGGATTTCACCTGGTTTTGGCATAGGTGTAGAGAAAATGAAAAACAGTTGTCAAACGTCAAACCTTATGGGTGTAGTTTTGACTTTTGACCTTACCTTTCTTTGTGTTGAAGGTCGCCGGTCACGGTCACTACAATAAAAAAATTGGGAAAGCTCTACAAGGTGTGGGATCAATGATCAGATTTGAAACTGGTTTGAAATTTTAAAATCGCACAAAAGTTTTGGAATAAAGGCAATTAAAACGCCAATTATGGCCTTCAAAACGGTCCCATTTTGACTTTTTTAACTTCAGGTGTCTAGCAGCTTTGGTAGGATTTTGTTTCGTGTAGGCCTGCCGCCTGCGCCTGCTAAAAAAATTCGCTTTTATCAAGTGTTAAAAACAATTGCATCTGCTTTTGGGTTTTAAAAAAACGACATCTGTTTTTGTGTAATTTTCAAAAAACTGCATCTCCTTTTTTTTAAATTTTAAATAATTACTTCGTCAGATTTTTTGTCATTTATAAAAATAACATCTGCTGTTTTGTGAAGTTTTAAAAACTGCTTCTGTTTTTGTGTAATTTTCAAAAAACTGCATCCTTTTTTGTAAATTGAAAAAAACTGCATCTTATCTACTTTACATTTTGAAAATCCTCTGGAGGATTAGGCCAACGGCCAACGGGACCTATCCCTGCCGACGCTACTGTAGAGTGACCGGTGCCTTCGAATACAAAGTTCAACTGAAATACCCCAATACCCACCCGTGACCTAAAGTTACACATTTTTCTCTACACATGCGCATGCCAGTTGAATAGTCTCTTAAAAGAAATAACTATTACAGCGATACATAGACTGGATGCTCCAACGAGCCAGTCAAGTCGTGGACGATGAAAAAACAGCCACGTGGCTCATGCTGCGAACGGAAAATGGAATGTTCGATAATCTCGAGGGTGCCCCAGCCGCCTTCAAACTCTACATTCTCACCTTGGAATTTATAGTTGCTATAGTAACGACGGTGGGATATGGCGATATTTATCCCCTTCACCATAACGACATAGCCTTAACAATAATTATCATGGCCTTCGGGTCGTTCGTGATAGAAGCGAAGCTAAGCAGTACCATGGCGGAATTCCACATGTCGCACGACGTCGCTCGCTTCGATCTCTTCTTTCGACTGAACGGCATCGTCAAGTACATGCGCGAGATCAAATCCCCACCAATCTACGTCACCAAGATAGTCGAATACTACAAAGCCATGTGGAACTATCGGGAAGGGGTTCACGAAGTGAATCTCAACGACGTTCCCTTGTCCATGCAGGAGGAGCTCATGTATGACATTTGCGAAGAGATGTTCGTCACCTCCGCCCTCTTCCGAGATCTTGACCAATCCTTCCTCCACACCATTGCTAGACTTGCGCACATCAACCTCTACATCCCAGACATGGTGGTTTGTCGGGAGGGAGTTCATTCCACAGACATGCACTACATCATCCAGGGCGAGTTGAGAGTGAGGGGCAAATTTGATCCGGACAACTGCGCTCTTATCCTCAGACCCGGAGCCATTTTGGGTGAGGTCAATCTTCTCTTCCCCTTCCCGGGCACGACGCGCATCGAAACCAGGACTGTGTGTCAAATCCTCACAATTCGCAAGTCGGACTTTACGAAGGCGATGGATAGCCATCCTATCGAGATGGCTATTATGCGCCAGAGACTCCAGGACAGGTTTGATTCCCTCCTGGCCAACTATAAGCTGGTGGGCTTCAAGTCCGTGAGCTGGGTGCAGAAGAGGGACGAAGTCTTAGTCACAGAATTGTCCAATTTACTCAAATTTCCTATCATTATGCGCAAGTAAGGGCTTGTAACATAAGAATCAAAATCAATTAGATCTAAATGATTTTCAATGCAATACCAATATGAAACAAATCAAAAGCGCTTTAAAAACAAAGTCAGTTAAATCCATCTACATTAGTAGATTAAAAGTTCATTAAATGATTGGTACAAAACTTTTTAAAAAGTTTTCTTTTAAAACACGCTCTAGTTACGACTTTTCCAAAGGGGAAAGAGAAAGAAAAACGTTGTACAGATAATACGAATTTTCAAAAATTACAAAATTAAAAAGTGAACAACGTTCTACTTACGACTTATAAAAAAATACAAAACGCTCTAGTTACGACTTTTTACAAAAATCAAAAAGTTTTAATTGAGTCTTTTCAAAAAGTGAAAATTGTATTATGACTTTTCCGAAAGTACAAATCGTATTAATTATGACTTTTCAAAAAGTGCAAAACGCTCTAGTTACTACTTCTAAAAAACAAAGAGTTCTAATTACTACTTTTAAAAAAGTGCAAAACATTTTAATTGCGACTTATAAAAAAGTGCAAAACGCTTTAATTGCGACTTTTAAAAAAGTGCAAAACGCTTTAATTGCAACTTTTAAAAAGTGCAAAACGCTCTAGTTCCTACTTTAAAAAACAAAAAGTTCTAATAACGACTTCTGAAAAGTGCAAAGCGTTCTAGTTGGAACTTTAAAAAAGCAAAAAGTTTTAATTACTACTTTTGAAAAAATCCAAACGCTTTAATTACGACTTTTAAAAAAGTGCAAAACGCTGTAATTACGACTTTTAAAAGTGCAAAACGCTCTATAGTCCCTTTTAAAAAAAATACAAAAAGTACTAATTACTACTTTGGCAAAAGTGGAAAACTCTTTAATTACCACTTTTCAAAAAATACAAAACGCAGTTATAACAACTTTCCAAAGAACGAATGATGTCCCAAACAATCAATTTGAGAAATGTGAAAACGAATAACCACTAATATAGGAGTTAAGTCATTTTGGATTTTAGCACTTGTGGTTTTACTAGTTAGTTTATGTTGCTTTTAGTAGCATTTGGATTAAAGTCATTTTTTGACTCTTACCCTCGACTCGACATTAATAATTACTTGGCGTGATTTTATTACCAGTGGCTATTTATTTTGATTTGAGCAGAAAGGGATTCGTTAATTTTAAAGTTAAAGAGGACATCTGCGATGATTCTGTCGGTACTTTCATTGTCACTATGAAGCCATTTTATGCTTCCAAGCGGAAGGTAAGTGTTTTCCAAAGAATAATAGAGAATAAATACACAAAATATTTTTAAACTTAACCATTGTCTTGTTGATTTAAAACAAATTGCACTTGTGATTGTGGCCAGGATCATTACGCGTGCTACCGCACCTGCAATATGGAGAACGCCTTCAGCGCCGAGGAGTTTTGGGTTGCAGCTTGGGAGACTTTTGTGCTCCTGTACGTTTCCGTCATGGCCTTCGCGATTCCATACTGCTCAGCTTTTGATGAACCCATCAACAAAGATGACATGGTTTACTGTGAAATTATCTTTCAGTCTTCCCTCTGGTCCATGTTCATCCTGTCCTGTGACGTTATTGTCGAACTCTACACCTCTACCCCTTCCAGAGGTAATTAATTACACCAGACCAACCAAATGTGTACACGTTTCAAAATAAACCTGGGCTTTACAGCTGCATCAGTAAATGTTTAACGAATTACATGTTCATTGTTCATGTTAGGCCAGTTAGGCAGACTGTGTAGGTTTACCAGTCAAAGTATTTCCAGGTAAAATAGTAAAATACTTAGGACGCTTCAGCCCAGCCACATCCAGTAAACTAAAACTTATTTACAAAAATATCCGTAAAAACAATGTTGATCTTTGGTGAATTTGGTCATGCGCTTGAACAGAAACGAAGTATGTAATCATCTACAAAAAATCACAATGGTTATTGTGTAAACAACAGGTTGATCCGTTGTTATTTAGTCGCCAGTAGTGTCGGCAGGATATTTTTCGTGTAGGCCTTTCTGAAAAACTGGATCTTGTCTAGTGTAAATTTTTAGAGACTGCCTCTTTTTGTGTAATTTTTTTAAAAAATGCTTCTGTTTTCGTTTAAATTGTGTATCTGCAGTTGCGGTAGCCCTAATTATATGTAATGTATGTGCGCAAATTTTCGTTTTGCTCCAATACTAAATGTGGTAATTACCTACAATTAAAAAAACCGGTTTTAGAGCGGCGGACGAAAAAGAAGATTCCAATAACAGACTGTCGCTGCTAAAAACTGCATGTTTTTTGTGTTTTTAAAATAATTGCACCTGTTTTTTGTAAATTTCAAGAAACTGCATCGGTTTTTTTGTAAATTTCAAAAAGCTGCATCTGTTTTTTGTTTTCAAAAAACGGTATCTGTTTTTTGTTAATTTCAAAAAACTGCATCTGTTTTTTGTAAATTTCAAAAAACTGCATCTGTTTTTTTGTAAATGTCAAAAAGCTGCATCTTTTCTGTGTAAATTTCAAAAAAAACTGCCTGCTTTCGTGTAAATATTTTGAAAAAAATGCTCCTGTTTTCGTGTAAATTTAAAAAACTGCATCTGTTTTTGTTCAAATTTCAAAAAACGGCATCTGTTGTGTGTAAATTTCAAAAAACTGCATTTACTTTTATGTAAATTTAAAAACAACGTCATATGTTTTTGATTAAATTTCAAAAAATTGCATCTTATTTTCTTGTCTAAAGAGAAATGTGTTAACCCACTCCATCCAACGCTATTGTAGTCGCATATCATATGTCTATCCAAGAACCACCAAATGCTGCTATAGCGCCTTCTTAACTAGACCTTACGTCAGCCAGTCATGCCTTAACCAATTAAAATTAGCACTGACTTATAATATGTAATTTCATTTTCTTACTCACACTAACAAAACCCATTTATGAACAGAACTTGCGTTGATTTGAGCGCAGGAATTTACTACCGATTTTTGGACGGCTGGAGGGTGTGTCGATTGCGAGTATATTTCTGGATAAACGTAATAGCGTGTTTGCCGCACGGACTCTATTTGGGTGAACAAAAGGTTGCCGGTTACAGAGGTTCTTTCATGAGAATCGTGTTCAAGAGTACCAAGGTGCTCTTGTTCCTCAACAATCTGGACAATGAGCTTCCTCTGAACATATTCATAACGCGCCTGCTCAAATCCATTCTCCTCATCCTCTACGCTGTTCACATATTGGCCTGTATCCTCTTCTACTTGGTCTGCGATCGCTTCGACGAGTCGGGCATGTGCAATGTGAACACTTGGATGAATAGTTACCACAGAAGAGATGTAGATCAAAAGTACATTCGTCCTCAGTTGAAGGAGGAATCGCTGGCAAATACCATACCCTATCTGGTCTCTGTGTGGTTCTCCAGTGCGATTCTCACGAGCGCAGGCTATGGGGACTTTGCACCTCAGCAGATTGTTGAAGTGATTATCTGCATCATCTGTATGGTCATTGGGGTTTTTCTTATCTCATATATCATCGGAGGGCTCGCTGCCGCTCTCAGTTGCGGAGTGAGGCCACGGTAACTTCAAAAAACCACTTTTCAGTCCTCATTTGTATTTCATTATATAGTTCGGCGGGAAACTATCCCAGCTCGTTTTTCATAGATGGCGCAAAATATTCGTTATTTAAGGCTCATCTTTACTTCACTTTAACAACAAAGTGAAGGTAAAGTTTCTACTTTGTGGCCATAGCAACGATAAGCAA
>JAAXYX010002333.1:0-17968 GCA_036851915.1 Ptenothrix huangshanensis
ATTTTGAACATTTTTGAATTGTTTTATTTTCACATTTTGAAGACTCCTGAATTTTTTACCTTTACAATTTTGCAGCCTTCTGAATTTTTAGATTTTTGCAATTTTAAAGCCCATGAAATTTTTATTTTAACACTTTTAAAACCATTCAAAGTTTCCTACTTTAGTAGTTTTGGAGGCTGTCTAATTTTTTTCAATACTCTTGTGTGCATCACAAACGCATTAAAAGTGCATTTTTGACTGCGAGATCCTCTTTTGCTCTTCGTTTTACATGCAACTTAGGTCTTTAAACGCACTTTAGACGGAATCGATAAGCATCCTAACTGATTTCTTAACTATACTATACAATAGTAGGCTTCTAATGTCTTAGACGCTCTGGTTTTTACAGTGTACACATGTACATGTAGTTATGCCTAACGAAGCCATACATTCATAAATGCTAACATGCAATTTAGAATTTAGGAATTCTGACATTCATATTTTGCGTCTTCCAGCTTCCCTTTCCATCTTCATCTGGACCTATCTTTACCCATTTAGAAATTTTTGTTGTTGTACTACCCAAACTCTGCGGATATGTGTGAACTGTGTATGCTGATGACTTTCTTTGTACATGGCTTATCATACTTTTGCTTTCACTCTGGCTCTGGCTCTGACATTGACGCGAACGTTGGCTCCAACTTTTACACTGCATTCATTGGATTTTTGAATTACATTGAGTAAGAATTTTGAATACGCTCCGCATAGGCAGAGAGAGAGACAGACGCATAGGAATTTTATGAGAGTGAGAATATCTTTATTTTTCGTGATCCGAATGAAAAGGGAAAGAAGGGCGAGGATGAGGAAAATCTCATTTTTCGACTCACTATACTGACACGACACCGACTACTCACTGTATTATGTATATAACTATGTGTATTAGAATTGCCTGTATAGTGTATGCACACTGGAATTAGTGGAATAGGAACAGAATGTATAGGGCATGGTTTCTTGAATATAATCTATGGTGAACTCTTGGTTCTCTTCTCTGGCTACAGGGGCGTAGGTGGGACTGAATTTCGGGGGGAATTGTGCAACGTTCAAAAGGATTTTTTCAAGAATGCTTCTTAACCTTTTAAGGACGACGGGCACAAATTTGTCCCTTTGTTTTTTCCATAAGGCACCATGTTATTTTTTCTTATATAAGCTGTCCTTAAAATGGTAAATTCGATAATTTCAAGTAAAATATTTTTTGTTAAAGTAAAATTTTTTCAATTTATTAGAAGGTAGAAACGAAGAATGAAGAAACGGGCTTAAACGGGGATTTTTAGTAACATTTTTTGAAGAGGTCTCATTTTTTTAATTCACATCTTACATCAAAGGGCATAATTTTCACAATTTTTAAAAACGCTTATTTTTTGCCTTTTGAAATTTTGAAAAAAGCATTATTTTCCAGTGAATACTTTTTTTCAAAATGTGTAATTTTTCCAATTTATACCCTTTGGAATGTCTCTTTTTTCGAAATAAGGCTTTTTTTCGAAAGGGCATAGTTATTCCAAAAAGAGTTTAATTTTTTAAATCAAAACCTTTTGAAAAGGTCCGATTTTTACAATTGACATTTTTTGAAAGGGCGTTATTTTTCCAAATTACACATTTTCACAATGCCTAATTTTTTAAATTTACACTTTTTAAAAACGCCTAATTTTTTAAATTTACACTTTTTGAAAAGGCCTGTCTTTTACCGATTCAAACTTTTGGAAAGGGTGTTATTTCTCCAATCTGAACAATTTGAGTCTCATTTTTCGAAATGCGACTTTTTGAACGGGCGTAATTTGTCTGATTAACACTTTTTGGAAAGAGCAAATTTTTTCGATTAAAATTATTTCAAAAGGTCATTTTCCCAAATATGTAACACTTTTTGACAAGGTCCGATTTTTCCAATTAACGCTTTTTGAATGCAATACATAATCCCATTTTCCCGAAATTGCGGGGGTATTTCATGACTAAAGTACCCACCCAGGTACGCCCCTGTCTGGGCAGATTGAACAGTGGGCCTTGACAAAAAAGTTAGACTAGAGCTCGGATGACTGCTATTATGTACTGCAAGCATTGCGGATTGTAAGTCGATAAGAATGGGAGTGAAGGAATGCATAGATTTAGAAAATATTTTTGACTTGATTTGATCCCATCTCTGCATGCTCACGTCATTCACTCTTCGGCTTTAGCATGGTTTGGTTTGACTTGGCTTGTCTTGTCTCGCCTCGGTTAGAATTTGATATATTGGAATTCTTTTATTTTCCAGTGTAAAAATCTGCAACGACAGCTTAGATTCACAGCTGTCAGGAGTGCAGCAAAACAAGAAGAATTAAATTTACCAATATTTCGCATTTCCCTGTCATACTCTCTAAAAATATATTTAGTGCTTTCCAACTTCATGCTTAGATTCTTTATACAACCATAACCATAACCATGCTACCTTGTAATACCGAAATCAATTCACGGGGTACACTGTAAAAACTGAAAAATTTTAAATCAAAGAAATGGATATAAAATGCTAAAACTAACGTAAAGTTAATGCAATTACGAACGTAGGTAATGCATCTAAAGCGCATCTTAATTGTATTAAAACGCATATTGGACTAAATGTAAGTCAGGCGGTTTATGAAAAAGTCTATTTTAACTTTTCTGTTGGCTTTAGAAAACGTTTTGTTTTATAATTTTTGACGTTTTTTGTAAACGTCTTTTTTATTTTTAAAAGTCTTTTGAAAATGCCACTTTGTACTTTTTTAAAGCTTTTCAAAACGATCATTTGTACTTGTACGCTTTCTAAAAACGTCTTTTTATACTTTGTAACCGTAACCCTATTTGGAAGCGCTTACGTATATACGTTTTATTATACATTTTTTAAAACGTATATTTTCAGTTTTTAACGTTTTTGAAAACGTTTAATTAGTTTTTAACATTTTTTGAAAACGTTTATTTTCAGTTTTTTACGTTTTTTGAAAACGTTTAATTTTAGTTTTTAACGTTTTTTGAAACCGTTTATTTTCAGTTTTTAACGTTTTTTGAAAACGTTTAATTTTAGTTTTTAACGTTTTTTGAAAACGTTTATTTTCAGTTTTTAACGGTTTTTGAAACCGTTTATTTTCAGTTTTTAACGTTTTTTGAAACCGTTTATTTTCAGTTTTTAACGTTTTTTGAAAACGTCTATTGTAAATTTTAACTGCTTTCATAATTAAATTAAATACTCGTAGGCTTTTGACGGTTTAGATCTACCAATTTTTACAGTGTATGCTTGACTTTCTACCTTGAACTTTGTCTTTGTAATAAGCTTCAAATTCCCCATCGTAGACTCGTAGCCTCCTTATAGAGCCATTTTGTTTTGTAAACCTTGGAATACGCATTTACCTTTGATAGATATGTATTTTGATTTTGCATTTCGCATTTCGCATTGAATTGAGTCAAATCGATTCAGGATCCGATTCCACGCGCATCGTCGAGTACAATAAGCAATACAGCAGACAGATACCCACTCCATGAGGTAGAAAAATCCAAAAATGAAGATAACTCACATGTCAATACTGCACTGTACAAGGATTCACCAGGGTATGAATATTATATTAACACGGTTCCAGGTGGAAGTGGGTGGATTGGTTTGGATTTAGATTTGCAGTTGGTTCTATGAGCTTTTACTTTATCTCAATTCTCAATTGTACATATTCAGCATTTGTCATGGGGAAACGAGGAAAACATTAAAGCCTAGGCAAATATGAATGCAATCGACTAAAACAAAGAGACATATGACATGGCATACGGTGGCTCTAAAAGTATACGGGATAATGGCGTAAATGCATATTTTAAGCAATTGTGACTGCCAACAAAAGTTTGGCTTTCTATTTAGAGCTTGCTAATGAGGTTGTGATATGAGTATGAGGGTGAGAGACACAGAACCAGTCCCAGTCCCATTCTCAGTAACCAGTACCGATGACAATGTAGCAGCATGTCAGATTGAAAATGAAACTTCCTCGTTAGTATAACTGCTAGAGATGGACGTCTCGGGGCAACAAGTCTCGAATTTCCGTGGGAAAAAATGTCGGTCAAAAATGGGCAAGAAATTAATCATTAATTATCAATTTATCCTGAATTAACTCGTTTCTGAATTTTTCCAGGAAAATCTACAAGAGAAAAAGTTTTGGACTTAAATTTGCATACGATTGGTAAAATTAACAATTTTGGTTTGTTTTTGTGTTCAGCAAATAAAGACAAATTCCAACCCTAATATTCAAAAATGATAAAAATTTCCCTCGATAAATTCCCGAAATTTCTAAAATTCCTAAAATAATTGAAATTCCTGAAATTCATAAAATTCTTAAAATTCCTAAAATTATTGAAATTCCTAAAATTCCTGAAATTATTGAAATTCCTAAAATTCAACAAATTCTCACAATCCCCAAAATTTCAAACAATCCTAAAATCCCTAAAATTTAAATAATTCCCAAAATTCCTAAAATTCCCGAAATCAAACAATTTCAAACAATCCTAAATTCCCTAAAACTTATAAAATTCCTGAAATTCCTAAAATTATTGAAATTTCTAAAATTTCTAAAATTTCTGAAATCCTGAAATCCTGAAATCCATTACATTTCCTAAATTTTTGAAATTCCTAAAATGCTTAAAATGACTTGACTAGAAGAACATCTCAAAAATCGGGACTTGTTATTTCACTCGAAGGTTACATCTCTAGCAAGTGCCAACCGACGAATGTGCTCTATAGGCAGGTAGCTATATATTATTTACATACCTCCATTACAGCTAAATTGGCAATGGTAATACACTTGCCTAGTCCGATTCGTTGAATTGTCGGAAGATAATGATAACTGTGATGACATGGGACGAAAGGAAAACAAGTCGACTAAAGCCTAAAGAACATTGCAACTATCAAACAATTATCAAGTCGACATTCGAAATTGTGAACAAAAGTTGACAAGTTTTGATTTATTCCCGAATTTTCTGCTAGATATAGGGACTGAGTTTGTTTTGCGTTCAGTAGTCAATAGTCCCTATGTAGTCACTGTTCTTCCACTAATGACAGCAATCCTCTCAGTGTCCTACTCTCTCTCTCTCTCTCTCTCTCTCTCTTCCTGGCTCCAAATCTCGCTGTCGCTCTCGATTGCATAATTGCAACATTTGTAAGTCTGTAAGTAAAGTACACACATGCATATTCATGCAGGCATAGTGACTCGAGTTCTCGTTTTAATTTCTGTTTCCATTTCACTTTAACTCTTACTTTCCATTTCCCTTTCCCTTTTCGTTTGCGATTCAATTTGGCCTTGATACCATACCATGGGGACGGAAAATACGGCGTATTTCTTCCGACTGGACCATGTGCCCATAAGCATTAGTAACTACATACAACAGATGCTTTTACAGTGAATCCAGCTGAAAGTGTAATAAAGTTCCGCTCTCCATTTCTTAAGATCAGTAATTCATATTCAAGATACGCATGGTAGTTCGAATACATTTACGACGAAAAATAAACTATGTAGTTGTGCCTACCGTCAAAACTAACGAATCTTAAAATAGGAAAAATGCTGTAAAAGCGTGAGAAACTTGTATTCATCGTTGGTACAAATAGGTATGAACGTAGTTCTTCTTTAGTGCAATACAGTGGGACTTTCAATTTTAAGAAACATTTCAAAATTTTGAATTTTTTGTTTTCAGCAACTGTAAATACTTTTTACATTTTATCAATTTTAAACCTTTCTATATTTTCAATTTTATATCTTAACATTTAAAACCCATACAAAATTTTGTATTCTAAAAATTCGGAAAAATATATTTTTTTAAATTTCGAAATTTGTTTTGTTTTCTATCTTAATCACTTAAAATGCATTCGAAATTTTGTATTATAGCAATTTTAAAGCCTGAGGAATTTTTTATTTTTCCAATTTTGAAGCCTTTGGAATTTTTTGATTTTACGAATTTTGAAACCTTTGGAATTTTTTATTTTTTCAATTTTGAAGCCTTTGGAATTTTTGGTTTTTTCCAATTTTGAAGCCTTTTGAATTTTTTATACTTCCAAATTCGAAGCCTTTCAAAATTTTTATTTTTCCAATGTTGCAGCCTTTGGAATTTTTTGATTTTTCCAATTTTGAAGCCTTTGGAATTTTTTGATTTTTCCAATTTTGAATCCTTTGGAAATTTTTATTTTTTCAATTTTGAAACCTTTGGAATTTTTTTATTTTTCCAATTTTGAAGCCTTTGGAATTTTTTGACTTTACCAATTTTGAAGCCTTTGGAATTTTTTATACTTCCAAATTTGAAGCTTTTCAAAATTTTTCGATTTTTCCAATTTTGAAGCCTTTTGAATTTTTATACTTCCAAATTCGAAGCCTTTCAAAATTTTTATTTTTCCAGTGTTGCACCCATTCGAATTTTTTATTTTTCCACCTTCGACGCCGGATTTTTATTCCTTAAAGTTTGAAGCCTTTCGTTTCTATTCTTCAAATAAATATTTTTTAATTTTTGCATTTTTCAATTTTAAAAACTTTCGACTATTTACATTTTACCAATTTTGAAGCCTTTCGAAACTGATTACGAACATAGTAATGATGACACATTTTACATACACCAGTTTTTACAACGTACCGATGCATATACACATACAAGGGGATCACGTTGCGTTCCCGTTCACGCCTTCTGGTCTGGCACTGGCATGGTGCGGGTGCATATGCTTTTCCTGCTTAGTGTATGTAACCTGGCCTAATAAAGTAAATTTGGAACAAGTCTTCTTGGTTAGAAATTTGGAAAGCGTAGAAAAAGAGAGTTGTGATGACGATGCGTTGCCTCCATGAATTCCGTCCTACTCGTGAAAATCCCTTGCCATTTCAAAGTCCAAGTCAAAGTTACAAATACTACTAAATACCTCCACCTCCATGTCTAAAGATCTATGATTGTATACTCTCAAGCCTTATACTTATTACTAGTCTATTCTGTCGCATCCGTTGTCATCCAGTCGTCTTCGTCTTCGCTTTCGTCTCAACGTCATCTTCTTCGTTCCCGCCGCCACTTGGATCCGCATTCGTAAAACTAACAAAATTATTTCTATGAATTTTAATGCGGTACGACAACAGCATTTACAAGAGCAAATCCATCGATACAACTTTAGTCGTCGTAGGATTTAGTCGACACACACACTTGCACTCACACGGAAATTCCCATTACATTACGACAGACTCGCATTCATCGTCTTCGTCATCATCGTGGGTTCAGCGCTCTCAATTATAATGCACGGGACAGATGTACGTATGTATCTGTAGCGATTCTAGCAAATTTTACAGAACACGCGGGCTTTTACAAAACTTCAAAACTAGCAAAAAAACAGGGTCTTTTTCGTGTAAAGTATAAAAAATTGTGTACTTTTTATCGTTAATTTAAAAAACTGCTTCCTTTTTTTGTACATTTTTACAAGAACTGCTTCTTTTTTTCTTGGAAATTTAAAAAAATGGAGTCTTTTCCTCGTAAGCTTAAAAAACTACGCCTCTTTTCTCGTAAATTTAAAAAAACTACGTCCTTTTTTGTAAATTATTAAAAAACTGCGTCTTTTTTCTCGTAAATTTTAAAAAATTGAGTCTTTTTCTCGTAAAAAAAAAACTTCCTCTTTTTTCGTAAAAAAAAAAACTTCCTCTTTTTTCGTAAAAAAAAAACTTCCTCTTTTTTCTTGTAAATTTAAAAAACTGCGTCCTTTTGTCGTAAATTTAAAAAAACTACGTCCATTTTCTTGTAAATTTAAAAAAACCACGTCTTTTTTGTTGTAAATTTTAAAAAAGCTGCATCCTTTTTTCGTAAATTTAAAAATAAATGTGGTAAAATTCGTAAAAGGTGATTCTATAAGGTTTTTTAATATATTTCTAAAATCTCAAGTAGGCGAACGCCTACTTCGCCTACCCCTAGAATCGCTACTGGTATGTAAAGGAGCTACTGGAGTACAATGAGTACCAGGCGACAGCTAAAAATGTCATTGGGCCTTTTTCCTACTAGTCCCCGTCTCACTCGGATCAAGTCTAGGGAAAGCTTTTTATGCGAACAATCCTACGGCATAGATTTCTCTCTGGCTTTCCAGCTGGCTTTGGACCTGACTCCGACATTCCCATTGGTTTTGGCTCTGGAATTTTTCCCTTGCTCTGTGTATTGTGTGTCGTAGAAGGGAATGTTACAGAGAGTAACTTTAAGCAAGAAATCTTAGTAACGGAAATCTCCATCAAGTTAAATAATGTCTTGGTGCACAAAGAAAATTGACTCTGTCATTGTGAATCGCGCATATTTCAAGGAGCTCGAACATCCGTCGTTCAAACTGTATTGCGCTTTCCCCTAGGAAATCACTGTAATTTATTTTCTTCTACTCTTCCCATTTACTGATTTACTCCAACCATGATATTCCCGATTAACTTTCTTTCTTTTTTTTCTCTCTCTCGCTGAATTCTTTCTGTCCTCACTCTGACGAATGGGCCAGACAAAAAAAAACACCGATATGGATACTGGGACATGCCACGGTGGTGAGAAGTTGTTTCAGGTAAAACTATCTGTCGCCGCATTGACGGCTCCTTCCTGTCTTCAGTAGCGTAGATAGGCGTAGGTCACGTGGGACTATAAGGAATTTTTAAAAACACCTTCTTTAAGATTTCTATAAAAAGGCACATTTTAAACATCTACACAAAAACGACGCAGTTTCTTTAAATTTACAAAAAATAAGGCGCAGTTTTTTAAATTTACAGAAAATAAGGCGCAGTTTTTTAATTTACAGAAAATAAGGGTCAGTTTTTTTTCAATTTACAGAAATTTAGGCGCAGTTTTTAAATTTTTCAGAAAATTAGGTGCATTTTTTTAAAGCTACAAAAAAGATGGCGTAATTTTTTAAATGCACAGAAAATAAGGGGCGGGTTTTTTGAATTTACAGAAAAGGTGCATTTTTTAAATCTACAAAAATAAGGCGCAGTTTTTTTTAATTTACAGAAATTTAGGCGCAGTTTTTAAATTTTTCAGAAAATTAGTTGAATTTTTTAAATCTACAGAAAATAAGGCGCAGTTTTTTAAATTTACAGAAAATAAGGGTCAGTTTTTTTCAATTTACAGAAAAGGCGCAGTTTTTAAATTTTTCAGAAAATTAGTTGAATTTTTTAAATCTACAAAAAATAAGGCGTAGTTTTTTAAATTTACAGAAATTTAGGTGCATTTTTTAAATCTAGAAAAATAAGGCGCAGTTTTTTTCAATTCATAGAAAATAAGATGCATTTTTTTTAATTTCCGCGGAAAAGGCGCAATTTCCTTTATAATTCACTCCCACTTTTTTGAAATCTTACACTAAATGAGATCAAGCTTTTTCCATGCCTACAGGAAAAAAAATCCTGCTTGCGCTACTGCCTGTCTTGGCCTAAGAAAAATACTTGGGATTAGTTTCAGTGAGGAATAACTAAAAACTTTCTCCCTCTCTCTTTCTCTCTGTCTCTCTCTCTCATTCGTCCTCCCTCCCGTCTCCACTTTCACCACTCTAACAAAAAGTCTCTACGTCAATCTTCTTTTTTGACAAGGTACGTAATTTACCCATACCGAAACCTCTTTGATTTAGACAAGTGTAGTATTTTAGATTGCAAAAGTGAATAGTAATGATGGTAAAACAACAGACATTGGCATTTCTAATTTGGCACAATCCAAGTTTAGGACGAATGTCGATTTTTCTAATCGTTATTTTATTTTGCACTTGGCTTTGTTTGCAAAGTGCTCCAAAATCAACAGAAAGCTTCTAGGAAAATTCAGGGGGAAATGTATGTGCAAGGTAAATGATATTTGAATTGGATTAATAATAGGAACCAACCTAGGTTCTAGGTAGGTAGGTTGGTTGCTTATACATAAATACCATGTGTCATATACAAATGGTCAGTCTTTACACTGAAAGAACTGGTGTGTCTACTGATGAAATGGGAAAAACTACTTGTGTTTAGTATAGTTATAATCGCAGTAAGGATGCATCTCAAGTTAACCTAATGTGCATATAGAAATCAAAAGTGTTGGTAATTTTAAAACGCAGGCAGCAAAAATGCACTTATCATTAATGCATTTCGCAGTCCGAAATGCGCTTTTTATTCGCTCGCGATGGACTCATGACGAATAAAGAAATTTTGAAAAGCTTTACAAGTGGTAGAACTTAGCATTTTGAAAGGTTTTAAAATTGTTAAAACACAAAATATCGAAGGATTAAAATGATTAAAATAGAAAATTCCGAAAGGTTTCAAAATTGTTGAAAAAAATCAAAAGGCTTCAAACTTGCTAAAACACGAAATTTCGAATGACTTTATTTATAAAAACAGAAAATTTTGAAAGGCTTAAAAATTGTAAAAACAAAAATTCGAATGGCTTCAAAATTATAAAAACAGAAAATTTTGAAAGGTTCAAAAGTTGTTAAAACACAAAAATTCGAATGGTTTAAAAATTAAAAACTAGGAAATTCTGAAAGTTTTAAAAATTCCTTTAAAGCGAAAGGTTTAAAAGCTATGCATATACAAATATTCAAAAGACTCTGAAATGGTAAAAACAGGAAATTCCAAAATGTTCAAAAATTTTTAAAACACATTTCAAAATCACGCATTCCAAAATGCGTTTTGTGATGTACTCTTCTAATGTTTTCCTCATTATACTAACTATAAGTACGAACAGGTCTTTGCCGTTGAAGTTTTACATACACTTTTTCTGTTTCAAGATTCCTCAGTTTTGACAATGTACTGTGCATATGTTAACTCAACTTGTAATGGTGACTAAGCCGATTGGATAGGAAAAAGTACGCTAACGCTATTCATTTCCAAATCGATTTGGAAAGATATTATTTGTCCACGGTGTGTGTGTACCTACTTGTGTCTACTCGTTGAGCCATGTACCTGTATTCATCCGTACATTAGGCCTGATTTGCTATCCAGAAGTTTCTTTATGTGGACTTTATGGAGGGAGTGGTTGGGTTTATTCGTGTACCAACGTACCTTCGTCTGTCTATTATTGCAGCTTTTATGAAAATTGCTACCTGTCTACCGTCCATTGCATTACCTGTATTGCATATTGGTTGGTTTTGTGAATCCTCCTTGCCGCAATCCCAACATGTCCTTTAAAAACGAGCTTGTAAATAGTTTTTGTTTTTGAAGTCAGTGACTGGAAAGCATTTGTTTCCTAATCTAGATTTACTTTGGTTGACTTTCCTTTTGCTCTCAATTCTCAATATACAAATATCGTCTCGTCTCGTCTCGTCTCGACTGTGCACAACCCCGAAATAATGCAATGAAATCGGATGAAATGAAAGGAAGAGATTGGCAGTGTCGACAGTGACACGGGCAAACTTATTCCATTGTTCCCGGCATCACGGCGTCGCATCATCTCATGCACAAGACAAGACAAGACAACATAAGTTCTGGCTCCAGGAAACTCAGTGCCACATTGCAAAAAGAGTTACTCACATTTACCAAGGCATAGCTTATAAATCACAAACTACCACATATGGTGGTTACCACATTGTCATTTTCATCGTCATCGTCATCGTCATCGTCATCATCTTCACCAACGCATCACCAGCGTTGCTGCCATTGTCATTGTCATTGAAGTTGTCGTCTTTGTCCTCGGCATTCACTCACCGCTTGTTCCACGAACAAATACGCGTCACCTCACCACAAAATATGTATACCGCATTTCATCGATTGATCGTCGAGGCAAGTACATATTTTAAACTTCGCCAAATCGGTACTTTGTATTTGTCACCCAGTGTGTAAGTGTTTGCCAACATAATTAAGAAATTGTTAAAGTAAAAAAAAACAAAAAGGCGTAAAAAAGAGAAATAGACGCTTTCTAAAACAGCGAAATTAAAAAAATCGGATGTTTTCAAATAAGGCAAAATAAAAAAAATTGATCGCATTCAAAAAACACAAAATTAAAAAATTGAGCGATTAGAAAATTGCAAAATAAAAAAAAATCCGTTTTCTAAGGTTGCAAGATAAAAAATTGGACTTTTCAAAATAAGGAAAACAAAAATTAAAAAAAAAATTAACGCTGCCAAAATGTGCAAAATAAAAAACGAACGTCTTGAAAATAGGCAAAATAAAAAACTGAACGTACATATGCAAAAAATTCAAAATCAAACAAATTAATAGTTTTCAAAAAATGCAAATTAAAAAAATCATCCGTTTTCAAAAATGCAAATTAAAAAATTTGCACGTTGTCCAAAATTCTAAAATAATAAGAAAATTGGCGCTTTCAAAAATCGTAAAAATAGGAAATGGAGCTTCAAAAAAAATAAAAATTAGACGTTTTCAAATGCTGCGACTATTCGGTTCGGAAAATTATTCAGTTTGTGGGAATTAATCGATCAAATACGGTACTGTAGAACTAACAACTAACATGCATCACTTCCAATGTTCCAATATTTCCAAAACCTTGGCGGCTTCCAATAGTGTGTACGTGTACACAGTATTGAAAAATGAGCTATACATATGACTATACATATATGAGTACCTACATATACGTACACAGATAAATAATATTTAAGGTTAGAGAAACAAAAGTTTGGCAAGACAAGGCTCGGCAGATTGCTACACTCCATCTGTATTTCCAAACGTGGATAGGTATGTACATGCATACATGTGTGTTATGAGTGAGTTTGAATTATGAAAATATTTTTGATAGGAGCAGAAGGAGAGTGGCATATAAAAATACCAAGAGCTAAAAATAGGGAAACGTGGGAAGGAGCGATGGAAGGAAAATGAAATCGAAAAGGAAAACCAAGGGAAAGACGAAGGCGAAGCTGGAAAATTGGAGTATCTGAAATCTCTTCACTCAAATATTTATACTTTGCCCACCGCATATGACGCGACATACTTAGAGTACATAGCCCATGTCAAAATAGTTTCAAGCTCGAACGTCTGGCGATAAGTATCTATAATGCTGTGGTAACATAGTCGAAAAAGTTTTGCGAGTGAACTGGATCCTGAACTGGCATTGACCACTTCTCCTTCATCAGCCAAAGTCAATGCGAAAGTCAAAGTTGCAAACAGCAAACTGGCCGGTCGGACATTATTAATTTATACTTAGGTACTTTCCTTCTCCCTCCTTACCTCGTGCTACAGTAGAAAGCAGGAATGTGTATCTCAAAACTACAAAAAATCACTTGATGACCATCACCGTTAACCGTAAACTAGCACCATCAGCATTCTCTCTCTCAACTGTTTTTTCTAAGGAAGAGCAGAGGTATGTTCACTGTAAATATTCTGCATCCTTAAACACCAAAAAACAACTTGTATCTAGTATAATTATGAACACGCTTAGGGTGCATCTAAAGTTCGTCTAAGCTCCATTTAAAAATCTAAAGTGCATCTAAAAGAGAATTGGCGAAGGTGAACATAAAGTGCATCTTGCAGTTCAAGATGCATTTTAATGCGCTTGTGATGCACTTAAGACTAATAACAAAATGTCAAAAGGGTTTAAAATCGGTTAAAAATATTTTCGAAGCTTAAAAGTTGTTGAAAAAAAATGCGAAAGACATTAAAATTGTTAAAAAAGTAAAAATACTTCAAAACTGTTAGAAAATTTTGGATGGCTTCGACTTTGAATTGATATAAATAGAAAATTTCAAAAGGTTTTTAAATTGTTAAAACACAAAAATTTGAAAGGCGTCAAAATTGTTTAATTACAAAATTTTAAAAGGTGTCAAAATTGTTAAAATACAATTTTGAAAGGCTTCAAAATCGTTAACTTAAAAATTTTTGAAGGCTTCAAAATTATTGAATTACAAAATTTTAAAAGTTCAAATCTGTTAAAACACAAAAAGGTGAAAGGCTTCAAAATTGTTAAAACGCAAAAATTCAAAAGGCCCTAAAGTGGTGAATTACAATATTTTGAAGCTTCAAAACTGTATAAATAAGATATTTTGAAATGTTTTAAAATGACAACAATACGAAATCACACAGCCCTAGTCCATGATGCTAGTCTTTACTTGCACTTTTTTCTCCTTTAAGATACTTTACTTTTTACGGTATAAAAGTAAAAGTACCGTAAAAATGTGTGAGGAAAATTAAAAAAAATACATTTTCAATTCCTAATACATTTTGTATTTGGCTACTTATCTGTATTCAAATATCGAATGACATGGAGCCCATTCTGCAATAATTATAAGTACCAACCGCATCCCAGTATCTACCGGACCCTGGAGTTGTGGAAGAAATACTGATAGCATTGAGTACAGTCTTGATGCAATTATTACAGCTTTCCAACCCCCTAATTTTTTCCATTAATCATAAATCCTAGTTGGGAAAAACGTGTGGTGAAATGTAGCTGTGAAGTGACACGGCTCGGTTTTTGGCACACTTTGGTTTCTGTCTTTGTTTTTATCCCCATCTATTTCCTCCCATGGTCTACACAGTCATCCTGTTCTGAGTAAGCTTAATGTTCCGTTAAATTCGTCAATAGACACGCATCATAAATTCCGCGTTGTTTGTATGTACCTATGTGCACAGTTGCAGTGTTTCCTCGAGTGAAATTACAACAGATGTAAATAGAAAGTCTTTTAGAGTGTGGAAGGGAGAAGGCATTGCATCGCGGTGGAATCGGAATCGGAGGGCGGTGGAATTTCGACTTGACAATTTGCCACGAAAATAATTTTGTACATGGAATAGGAAGTGAGGACATGAGCAATAGTCTGGGGAAACACTCGACTTGCAAACAAAGCCTCAGTTTGACAATCAGGCAATAAACTTTGATTTGGGAAACTATTGAGATGGATTTAAGTTTGTGTACACAGTCAAAGAACAGTGGAAACTGTAATAATGGAGAGTAAAGGCACCTGCCCAACTCTACGGTTAGGTGTGTGTATGTAAGTAAAGGAATATCAGTAGGGAGGTAAGTGTACATATATACAAGTATATATAAGTAGTAAGTAGGTATATATCATCAAGATCTGCTTATATATGTTTGTCTTATGCAAGCAAAGGAGCTTCAACTTGTTCCTGGTCTTGGTCTTGGTTTGTGGGTGTGGGTGTGGGTACACTGTAAATACTAACTAATCTTAAAACAGGAGAAAACACGAAAAACCAACGCTTATTTAGTGTAATAATTATGAAAGCAGTTAATAGTTAGTGCATCTTAACATATGTATCGTAATTGCATCACAAACACTAACGCATTAAACTACATTTTGAACTGCGGGATTAAAACATTCAAAATTTCTTCTTATAGCAATTTTTAAAAATGTCAGAATTTCCTATTTCAGCAATTATTCAAATTTTTGTATTTTAACTTTGAATTCTGTCGTTTCCTATTTTAATCTTAATCATTTTGAAGTCATTCAAGATTTTGAATTTTAACGGTTTTGGAGCCTTTAAAATGTCTTTATTTGAGTGCGCACATTAAATTTTGAAAATCCTCAAAATTTCCGAAACCTTTCACAGTTCCATTTTTTAATCATTTTAAAGTCATTCGAAATTTTGTAGTCTAAAAATTTCAACTCGAATTCTGAAAAATTCGAATTTTTATAATTAAACAGTTTTAAAATTGAAAGTTAAAAATTTTTTATTTTAATATTTTGAAGCCCTTTGAATTTTTGCTTTAACAAGTTGAAGTTTGAAGTCTTTGAAGTTTTTGTGTAATATATATACATCACATGCGTTTTAGATTTTCTTTAGCTTTTTTTATTAGCTTGATTGCTTATTGATACTTACAGTTTTTAGCGCTCATTTCAAATGTTGTATTGAATTCGCTCCATCACTTTCCGGCGCTGAGATATTGATGTTTTGAGGAATCGTTCGTAATTATTCTAATTATGCGTTACGCACAGGCCTTTGGCGTAGATTTATTTAAATGCACGATTTTTTACTGTGTAGACTTGTCTTCGGCTCTTGTTCCTGTATTAATGTACATACATCTGCATTTGAATCCAGGAATCCAACCTACCGGAAGTAACTCCAATGTTTGTCAAATTTAGTAAATGGATTCACATTCCCAGTTGAGTGTACACAGTGCAGTGTAGACTGGAGACAAGTGGGTAGGTAGATTGCTCCACTTGTGTCTCACACCGATAGTAAGAGTAGGAGAAAGTAGGCAGTGTGTAGGCACGAAAAAAGAAAACTTTTGCCTCACTTCCTTAATTTGTGTGTCATCAGAATATGTGGCAGGAGGACAACAAAACACACGTCGCTCACCACCCAACAAAACGCTTCGCTCGAACAAAGGAACCAAAACCAAGAGGGAGAATAAGAACAAGAGCGAGAAAGAGAAAGAGTGAAAGGAAGCACACTCACGCTCAGTGAACACGCAGGGAACAGAGGCGTAACTAGGGTGGGTGCTTGCGTGCTTGCGAGACATTTTCAAAGTAGCGCTCATTAGAAAAATGAGACGTTTTCAAAAAGTATAAATTGGAAAAATTAAATTTCTTTTAATACAGTGTTAATTTCAAAATTTAAACTCTTCCAAAAATTGTTTTCATACAAATATTTCCAAAAACTTTTTACTTTAAAAATAAGCATGAAAAATTGTTAATTTGAAAAAATTTGACCTGTTCAAAAATTGTTAATTTGAAAAAATTTGACCTGTTCAAAAATTGTTGATTTTAATAAAATTGACCTGTTCAAAAATTGTTGATTTTAATAAAAATGACCTGTTCAAAAATTGTTAATTTGAATAAAAATGACTTGTTCAAAAAGTGTGAATGGGAAAAATTACGCAATTTTCAAAAACGGTTAGTTGGAAAAATTGCGCCTTTTCAAAAAGTGTGAATTCAAAAAACTAAAATGTTCATTCAAAAAATGTGTTCATTTGAAAAATGACAGCCTTTCCAAAAATGTAAATTGGAAAAAATAGGTCTTTTTAAAAAGCGCTAATTGAAAAACAAAGATCTTTTCAAAAAGTTTATAGAAAAGAGTATTTTAACATTGCACAGCACCTCCCTCCTTGAAATGCAGTCGGAGATACGCCTCTGAAAGGGAATGCAGGATAAAAGATGCAATGGTCCATGCTGAAGCTCCAGAGTGGGAAAAGTAAATGCTGGGAAATAATAAAACAAAGCTACAGAGTCACAACAAAACAAGTAATCTGCATTAAAGGAAAACCGATGGGCAAAAAGTTTTCGTGCATTGTAACTTTCCTTTCGAGTGTTTAGCTTCAAGTGCAGAGAGAATGGTCATGTCATGTCATGACATACATTGAGGAGTTAAAGTGCTTCAGACGCTTCATCCCAAATCTCTTGCCCGTGACCCTGTCCCAGTTGTCCCGTATATCTTCCATCTCCAAACAACTACATACTGCCTACACAACACTACATATAAGTGTAAAAGTATACAAGCCACTCAGCATTTTCTCAGAATTCAGTTTGTCTCCCCAAAGCTCCTGCATAATCCCTTCACCCCGACCCGTCTCACACCACACCACAAACATCAAGTGAAATCCAGACTAGAAAGAAATGGGTACCTACACAACATCTGTAGCACTTGCATTTTTTACAAGTCAATTCCCAAACTCCCCTCCTATCTTTATTCCTTTTCAAATGTACACTGACAAAACTAAAGAATCTGAGACAGAAGTATGTATGTACCGTTTTCGCGCATATTCAGGCATTGCCTATTGCACACGGTTATTGCTTTACTAACGACTTCTGTACGTAGCACTTCTATATTTAAGAAGCTTACTCATACAGTACAGTGTTAGATATTACATTACACTATTTAGAATGGATGTAGGATACTTACTTCCGTACTCTTTGCGACAGTAGATTTGGCTGCACCTCTGCAGACAGCACTTATTTTAGTGACCTTACGGTCTCACGGACGGCTGAGGGTAACCCCTTGAATGGACGGAGGATGTCAAGCCCCCATCCACCCAGGGTCCGCCCACTCGCCTTTCCCGCGCGAAGGCACAGCAGCCACAATGGAAAGAAGGCAAGCGTACTCAGGCATGTCAGAAAGGCGAACACAAGGATACC
>JAAXYX010002334.1:0-17967 GCA_036851915.1 Ptenothrix huangshanensis
CAAATCGATGGAAATTGATAACTTGGCAAGCTACGAAAGTTCTCCATCACATTTTAAGAATGAAATCATCCCATGATTCTGGTATATTTTCAAACTGGTTTTTCACCACGTTGCGTTGCCGCTGACTGATTGTTGACTACTGTTTGATATGTGAAAATTTACAGTGAAACCTCGCTATAGTGGGCCTCGATATAAGGGTTTTCAGGCTATAGTGGTCAACATTATTTGCCCGAAGCCTAGGCTTTAACATGGAAAACTACATGGATATAATGGTCGTCACACTATAACGGTCGGAAAATTCCGGCCCCTGAAGAACCACTATAGCGAGGTTTCACTGTATATGCAAACGCTTTTATAATGAAAGCAAGAGTAAGTTTATGATTTTTCCCAACTCCGAATTCCAACAGTTTTTATTTCTTTGGGTTGGTTGACTGACCCACAAATTGTAGTGTTAGTATAATAAGAATACTTTACAATACACAATCTTAGGATCACTCACAAACACAAACATGACTGTTTGACTATCTTCAATACTTGGATACAATAGGAAAATCAATAATATTGTGTTTTCATCGATCTTTATTTTCATATGTAGAATCCGTTTCCCTTCTTCTAATAAACACAAAACACAAGTCTCTGATTGCATAAAATTACTCAGTATTCCAAGTCCAAGGACTGAGGGCATAAAACACAACTACTAATGTTCTTTGACGTTAAAGATTGAATTGTAATTAAACGCTCGCTTTTTTACAATAATATAATATAAGAGTCTATCACTGTTGTTATATTTATGTGTATATGCATTACATAATATATTTTGGTAAGACATTACCTTGCTTTTTTCTTAAAAATCCTCTTTAAATTATGGCATCATCATCATTTCATTAATTATTCACAGGATAATAATCAGATTTTTACATCATTTTGGTAAATTGTACGCAGGTAGGTATTTTCATTCATTTTAGATTTGGTATCATAATTATATTGGAATTGTGTGAGGTGTGTCTTGCTTTTGACAACATCATCAGCAGATGTATTATTTTTAGCTGACTTAGATGCTTCTTATTATTCTTTCCAGTTCATACTATGTAGATGTGCATATACATAATACATAACTATAACAAGTCATTGATTTTATTAGCACGCAATATATAATATTATGTAAATACGATACGATATTCTCATGTCTCATGTACTCAACAGACAAGCAGAAAACAAGTAGTAGGTTTGTAGGTAGGTAGGTTAAGGTTAGGTAGTACTTAATAGTTTAGAGATGAGATAAAAACACAACAACGGGATTCTTCAGTGCTCCATGTTATATATATATATCTATATCATAATTAATTACGTAATTTATAACATTTTGCGATCTCAGCAACAATTATTCGTTTTGTTTTAACACTTACATTTTTTTGTTGTTTTTGCGTATGTGGCTCTACAGGATTCTGGTTCTATAATATAATAGTATGTGTAATGTATGTAGACTGTAGATTACTTACTTAACACAGTGAATTTTTGTATGTGTGTACATAAATGTATTCGTTCATCACTTTCTAATCTTAAGATACTTTTATAAATGTTGCATGTAGTTTTGTTTTATTTATTTTATACGGTTTTAACTCGTCTCACATTTACTATATTCAGAATATTATTATGTTTCTGATTATGTATACCTTGTTTTTCTAAGCAGGATGTGACGATGACAAAGATACAGGAACTGAACTCAAGAATTACAATTACAATTTATACCGTTGTTTTTTGTTGTTGTTGTCTCTCTCTCATATTATTCCAAATTACAAATACAAACGACAATACAATATTATTACAATACAACGATAGCAGCAGGCAATAAATTACAAAATATTTTTTTGTCAATTGCAACTTTTGCAATTTTAGGATTATTTTTGAAAATCTTGTAATTTGACTTTTTTACTCTTTTTTTGATTTACTTATGTATGTTTACATTTACGTGTAAGTACACTATACTCTTAAGGATAATACACTTTTCTACTATGTTGATCAAGTCCATTGAATCCTTGTATTAGAACCACACATTATCTCATTACTATTGTATCATATGACCATTGTTTTTCTGTTGTTGCTGCATATATGATTTAATTATATATTATTTGTCTAAATTATGAAAATCTTTGAGAGCGGAATGAGCCAGGGGGACTACCATCGACAACCATATCGCATTCTTTGACTGCCTTTCCTTTTTTACATTGAATTGTTCATTTTAAACATCTATTTGCATAATATTTATAAGGGCGTAATAATAAATTAAATAAGCAACAGACTACAAGACTTTCATTTTTGTAACTATATATAGCTATAGCATGACACTGAACTACTGTATTTTTCTTCCGTTGCTTTTGCTATGCTTGCGTGTACATTGGAAGAATCATTGCCATGACTATGTGGCAGCATAGCAGCATGAGGGAAGCTACATGAAAAAATGAAAACGATGAAGACCATGATTGTAACTGCGTAGTATATCTATGTATAATAATGAATATTAATTACATTGTTTACTATAAATTATTAATTCTAATCAATCGATTTCATTATTATACATACAATTATTATTATCAGTGGTCAATGGTAGACTCCGTCGCCCATAATATGTAGCTAAGACGCTGCACACACTCCATTAATTTATAATTTTTACCTATAGATTGATCCAAACACCCCACATACAGATATATTGTACATGATACTCGGTACGTTTAGGTACGATAACATTCTCATTATTTACGGGTGGTCAAAAATTCATACAATAAATTATTGACTATATTTATTACAACGACAAATATCAAATCTATTATAATAATTATTATAGTATGGATACATAATTATGCTCACGTGTATATAACAGAACGTCGAAAATGTATTGAATTCAAAATTTGGAACAGAAAATTCGAGCCACCGCTGTTCCCTAAGCTGAGATGGTTTTAATGTTCTCATGTTGTCAATTTCATTTTTATTTTGGTATATTTTTTAAATAATCATTTTAAACTTCATTCTCCCTAAACGTTTACTGTAGGTGTCTAGTTGGATGTAACATCTTGTTGAAAACTTTGCCTAAACAGTAAAGAGAACTTGTTAATTTGCTTGCAGAATTCAGACATCGTATAATACCTATGTAGTCTACTCAAGCACAGCCACTCGCAAAGACATAAAAATAATATTTCAATATTTGAATTTTTAGCCGTATTATTGATGCTGACGAGTTCCTAATCATATGTAATCTAGAATAGAAATGGCTCAAACATGCACACAGACATATTTCTCTCTTTCTCTCTCATTCCGAGGACAACAGGTTTGTTCACAAAGTTACAAATTTTAAACTGTCTAATTACATCATTCACGAAAAAGTCACAATCACAACGATGGATTATAAGTAAGAAACTCAAACCAATAAATATTTGTCCTCAGTGATGACAATTTGATGCATGCAAAGCGTTGGCATCGTAACATGAATATACAATAATATTATGACATTATTATATTTTGTGATATTTCGTAACGATGATTGCTACACGTTATGATGGATGATACTCTTTACAAGAATATAATATACGACTATCACACTCGCATTTAGGTTCATTACACATACTTAACAGGTATATCGATATACTGTAATAATAATTAATATTAATTATATATTTCTTTTCATAATCATTGAATCGATCACAAACACCGCAGTCACACGGAAAAGCTCTAAAAAGGGGAATTTATTTTCTTTGTTGTTTCTTATATTTGATTAGTTATCGTTCGCCTAGTTAATGTTTCTCGAGAAATTCACGTACATATTTTTTGAATGGTATCATTAAAAAATTCCATAGTCCACTTCATTGTAGAGCCATTCAATCTAAGTCACTTAGAAATATGCACATAACGACAGATAGAACGAAAGTTACAGTTGTCAGAGTGGATTTAATGATTTCCGTCGTTTGTTTTTCATATTTTTGATAGAAAATCCAATCGTGGAGTCCTCCTTTGTCTTTCACCTCACACCTTTCTCATCATCAGTTTTACGATTTACTGCATGAGTTATAATAATTATCAATATCATCTACACTTAGCTTGTAGTGTCATATCATTTTCTTTTCCTTGAGAAATACAGATACACAAATTTTATCTGAATACATTGAATTATAATACGTTTTATTATTATAATACGTAAAGATACCTAAAGACGTTGATTTAAACGTAAATGTACAACAATCATACGTACACATAAACAGACCGAAATCAAACACAAGTATGCTACACATGCTAAAACTCTTTGGGAATGCAATCTCTCGAAGCCATAACGGAAGTTAATATTTTTGTGTATAGTCCCAAAAATTGAAATAAGACTTGAAAAATAATACAAGTTATGTGTGATGGTTGCGATTGAGATTATATTGAGTAAAAATAAGCGTTTTCTAAGTCAAAATGTATTTTATTTATCAATTCATTCTCTTGAATTTAAACTACAAGTAAAGATACCAGTTACGTACGGTACAACTCTTGGTCTAAAGTACATAGAATCATTAGTATGTAACATTTTGCTATGAAAACGACTTTAACCTGAGTGAACAAAATTTAACTAATCTAGATAAAAGAACAACGGTACAGTTTAATATGTTGATCAACAGACATAAATAGGTACGCAATAGAATGAAATTGAAATAAAAATAAATTACACAGGTTCTTTTTCAGTTTCAAATATCGCATTCAAATTGATGGGTAATTACTTGTACGCAATTTAAATAAGCTGAGAAAAAGGGGTACTACCACCTTAAATCGTGTTAAAAATTTGAATAAAACGGAATACGGAGGACGTGAATTAAAATGCGTACCGGAGAAGACATGCAAGAGAAAGAAGTACTTTTATGAAAATAATACATTAATGTTGAAGCATCAGCATAGCATAGTTTTAATTAAAATTAAAGTATACAATACAAGTAAACAAGATTATCGCGGTTACCGAGTCGGCATTGCGTCAGACTTAAGCAGCGGACTGTTACGTATTACCTAAATGAACTAAGTACTATTTATAACGCTACTTTTTAATTTTAATGCTACATAAAATCTTGTGATGTATGTTTAAAACTTGCAAGCAACAAGATCACTACATAATTTTCTTAGCTTTTGCGTAGTGACATTGAAGATTAATAGGTACTGTACGAGATCCACAGGATCTAAAAAGGTTGGTCAAAACTACGACATCAGCCGGGATTTTTGGTATGATGGGACCATGACATTCCGGGATTGCATTCCCTTTAAATAATTAATTATATACATCGTTATGTAATTATAATAATATAAATAATAATAACATTTCCTAATACTTTGACATCCGTGCTAAAATAATATTTACCACACCTACATACATATGAACATGCACACATACAGTTACAAAGTGCTTACTTTACACCGAGATTTACATAATTACACCATATTGTGTATGTACTCATAATAGTATCTAATTTTCATATGTTATGTATATATTATCATTTATTTTATTATTTAGATAGGTGTTACACAGTAAGAACATGTTCACGTTCAACCATACGAACCATATACGGACAAAATAGTAGGACCCATTTATTCACTAGAATCTGAACTGCACTTGTAATAACATTCTCGTTTTGAAAGTTCTCCAATTTATAGTTTTTGTAGTATGTAATGTAGGTATGCATTTTCATAGCAAGTCCCACAGACGCGACACAGTCACACGGTTTTACGTGCTGTAGGGAGGGGTCTGGGGCAGCTACTTATGCGTATACTTGTAATTTTCTACACCGGAAATTATGCGATTTCTGATTTTAAACTTAAGAAAATACCGGGTTTGATTTGACCTAGCGAGGAATTTTCTTTTTTTTATAATTCCAATTTTGATTAGCAGCGTTATACACAAACGATACTACCAGTATTACACACTTGTATGCAATACATTCCTCCTAATGATTAGATAATTAAGGAGCTGATTATAAAACACTGAACCTCATACTCTACAGAGCTGAGTACAATTTTTTCTTGACCATACAATTCCAATGAACGCTATCACCAACTCATCAATCTAAATTCGTAATGACTGGTGCTTGTCGAAACAGAACATTAATAATTCCGGTATTGAATTTCCTTACTGATAATCTGAGTCATCACGAACAAAATATGAAGTAATAATAACAATAGATAATAGTTCTGATACAAATTTTATCATCCAGGGTCAAGAGTCAAGATTGAGAAGCTCAGCAACGAAATAAACTTGTAACAGTTTTAACTAAAAATTTGTCAACTACACAAATACTTGAATCGTTTACTCGTCCCATGCCTGCCACTGAGAACATGGCGATGACAACAAGGTGCTTGACAGGATTAAATCGCTGATTGAGCCACAAATGAATGGAAACAAATTCTCGGGGGAAAAGTGACTGCCCTCGATATATTTTCCTTTTATATGGTCACTCTGAGGCATGTGCTTTCACCAGACACGCTGATTAAACACCGGGGTACAATGTTGCTCATATAGTACATATTTTATACATATATATAGTATAATTAATAATAATTATAGTGATAATAATATTAATATAATTACGACCACTATGAAATAATCAGCTCCGAAGATTTTCCCCTTCAGATTGCATCAGGTGATCATGCGAGAGTACTTTGTTTTACAGTAGTTAATTTAGATAATTGCCACAACTTTTAACGATTCCTTGAATTCTTTCTAAAAATCAGCAAATTCTTTCGCACAACGTTCTGTTGATGAGATACGCAACACTTCCTCTTCATAATCGTCAAAGTTGCTCGTATCACCAGATCCTTTACATTTCGGGATAAACGGAGCTTCAACCTAGGAGGGAAAATACAACAAAAATACTCCGATTAATTGCGAATACATTGTAATCGATACATCCCGAACGATTGGCAAAGTCAGATTGTTCACTTTTTGAAAACCTTGCATGAGGTGAACATCATAGTCACTGATTTTGATGCCATTTGGTATAGTGGCCCCTCGTAACAAACACAAAATGCACGTTAGTCGTTTGCTTACTCGTCTTAATTTGGGATAGTGTATCTTTTTTGAATTGGCGAATTTCATAGTGGCCAATTTTGATAAAACTTGGCATAATGGTTCATTGGGATAAATAAAAATCGTCAGCGTGTATTTTTTATTTGTTCCAATGAACCATTATACCAAATTTTATCAAAATTAGCCACCATGAAATTCACCCCTTCGAAGGTATTCAAAAAAAAATCTTACGTTACTATCAATGATACACATTTTTTAAAACGTTCAATAACTTATATTGTGACATTTATCAACCGATTTAAAAATTAGTTTTATATTGGAGGAAATGAAAAACAAATGACATTACGGGACCTGATAGTTAAATCATTCCTCGTATAATTCTCGACCATATTGTACAAAGTTGATTTTTTCAGTCATCAAATGATACTTTTTAGCAATCATTTGCCAATTGCAGGTGTGTAAGCAAAAACCATTTTCATTTGACTTTTACAATCCTCTATTCCAAACGTTATCAAAATTGGTGACTATAGGGTTCACCTGTTGGAGGGTTTTCAAAAAAGGAAAACTTTCGCAGGTGAAAACCCCGGACTAATCTTGAACATCAGACAGGCAACAAAACAGTACGCAGAACAAATAGAAACAACTGTTGGCGAAATTTCCCATTTGCGCTATATCTATATAAATACTTTGAAGCACCGTTAAAAATTGATAACGCAACCCGATAAGCTATGTAACTGGGGAACTTTTGGTTGTATTCAAACCAACAAAAATTGATACATCAGCAGTCGAAAAGGTACACATTAACATTGTTTGAAACTACCCAAAACGATTGTTTTAACGCACAATACATTAAAGATGGTTCATGTTCCTGTAAAACCACTGCAGAACATTTCTCTTAAAAGTGGTCAGCTGTCGCTATTGCCAATTAAATTTTTAGGTTTTTAACGTATGCCCTTAAAATACAATAACAACACAATCTCCATGACAAGAAGAATTAAACAAGTCGTACAAAGCCAAGGTGATAAAATTTTAGCCCAATAAATTTTGTAGTGTAATTTAGCATTGCTGAAAACCAGTAAAAATCAAATTTGACAAAAACACTGGGTATATATAGGTAATAACGTACATGCAACAAAGCAAAATTCCCCAGAATTAAATAATTTTTTTCATAGGTACCAGTACCGCATTATCGCTTTGACTCTTAAAGACATGAAATTTAGAAATCTTCAAAAAAATTTGAGTATGGATCATCAGAGGACAAGTTAAATATCCCTTTATCTTCAGGTATCGTATCAAAATATCGAGTGTCCCCGGCGTGGCTCACTTTAGGTTTCATAGGAGCTTGTTCCTAATTTCCAATGAGTCCATTAACATTAATATTTTCATCAAAAGACGACTCATCATTGTTAGAAATTATCACTTATGTTGCTACTATCCCACACGAACATTAAATTCCTTATATACAGAACGCGATCCAACTAATTCAGCAGCAGTGTACTAATGCATCAACCAGAAGAATACGTAGAATAAAATACATCGCACACGTACACATACTTACTATCGGCTACAAAATTTCGAGGGCATAGGACAAATACTTCTTGTAAAATTTATTTATAATAAAAAAGAAATATTTCTTGTGAGAAATCCCTCTAATGTGAATTATTTACTATCCGGTCCAATTGTGAGCTGTTAATTTGAGTATGAGTTTTAATTTGAGTTCCACTGGATTACTTCATGAAATTTTAACATGAACTATGCCAGTAAACATGTGAAAACATTCTACTGAGCTATTGGATTTTAATTGATCTTTTATGGCTGCTATGACGTCACATGATTCTGGAAATCATTACGGTACTAAATGTATGATGCAGATGCGCATGTGCTGTACTTTGACATAGTGTTTTGATTTTTTATAAAAATTGGTCAATTCTTCATTCTTCGTCCTGTTGTAAACTCCCTTAGCAAAGTGAACAGGCACATTGAGAAGTATTATGTTTGTTATCATGTGTCCAATCAATTACACATGAATTACCTAAACACACTAAAAGTACAACTAAAACATTATCTACTTTAGAAATATTAACCTATACTAAAAATATCACACTAAACGAGTGTGTCACATAACTTCTGCAGCACTGAAAGATAAAAATAAACTGGTGTTTTTGATCATCGCATTATTCTTGTTTTCTCAAACCACAGATATACCGAAATTTTAACAGCATCTATTGTTTGGGTGTAATATTCCAAATATCAGTAGGAAAGTTTGAATATGTGTATCTTTGTTGAATACCTTCCAAGGGGTTAATTTCATAGTCACCGATTTTAAAAAACTTTGGAAGAATGATTCATTGAAACAAAAAATACACGTTGACTATTTTTTGCGTACTCCTCTCCAATAAGGTGAATGTGACGTCACTAGTAAAATTCATGCAACGTAAAAAAATAAAAATGCAATTTTAAATTTTTTTCGAAATTTTTACTTTGAAAATTTCAAAAATTTCAAAACATTTTCATGCATGTACCTGATTACAAGCTAATTTGCATTAAACCAGCCTCCAGACCTATAAGCTGGCAAAAAATTAAAACTGCTGGTGGCTGAAAATTTTTGGCTGGTATTAAAAAGGCATTTAGGGTATGTTTTTTATACAAAACTGAAAACCATTTTCAAATCCGTCAATAAATAAAAAAGCTACAGTGTACCAAAATTTTTAAAAATTTGAAATTTCGAATTTTTCAAATTTTTGGAACTAACAAACTACATTAAATGCATTCTAAACACATTCTACACATTCAAACTTTGTCATTTATTAACGGACTTGATAATCGGTAAAACGAAATTTTCAAATTTAAAATTTCGAAAAATGTTTAAATTGCATTTTTATTATTTTTCAGTTCCAAATTTAAAACAGTTTCCTAATCAGTTCATAAATGTAGAAATTAAAGGTGTAGCAAGCTGCTCGAATGTTATTTTTTGACGTCACATAACCTATATGGGAAAGTTTGCAAAAAATCTTCAACGTGTATGTTATACTTGTTCCAATGAATCAGTATACAAAATTTTATCAAAATCGGTGAGTATTAAATTCATCCTTTGGAAGCTATTCAACAAAGATGTACTACAACGGTTCCAAGGGTCGAGAATTTACAACACTTCTGATGGGGAAAGGATGATTTAAAAAATTGTTAAAAGTTTATAAAAGATATTTTTGAACAAACTTAAAAGTGGCACTTAATGAAGCACAATTAGTATCAGAAATTAATAGTTAAGATTACCTTCTTCTGAAAAATGGCAATCCAGTCGGTCGTCGCGAACCACTTGTGGCTTTTGATATCGTTTACTCCGTTCTTCAAATTACCGTACCGTTTTGTTAAGTCAACCTAAAATGATGACAAACATGTTTTAATCTCATGCAGGTTATAATATAATATAATACGGGGACGTAGTCATACAAATTGAAAATGCGCGAATTGTCCCAGTACAATAAAACAACAAAATTTTCCTACATGTAGGGTTGGCAAAAATTCCCAATTTTGATTTTTTATGCTCCAGGAATAAATTCCTTCCCATCACATTTCCCCAAATGCCTGGATTTTTTCCTCAATAATAAATTCCCTGCAAATTCCCAAACTTCCTAATAAAATCCCAAAATTTCTCAATTGATGAAACAATAAACACTAGGACTACGAGTGAATCGAAATGTGGTACAGTGCGAGTCAGAGTTTTTCAGTATCTGGTTCGCACCATTAGTATTAGTATTTGAAACCTCTTTGTTAAGTTAACATGTCGTTAAAAAAAATTCGAATTCCATCACCTAATGAAAATATATTCAAAAATTCAAAATCCAGAAAAGTGATGGTACAGAATAATAGCAACTTTTCCACTCATGCGACTACTTATTCAATAGTAATCAATAACAGTTTCCCGTACCAAAATTTCATGTTTCTACAAGCTAGCCGGAACATATCTCTACAATATAGCATGTCACTTTGTTACTCTTATGCCTGTCGTAATAAACTATCACCCCAAATAGCAACTGACCTATTAACCATTAGGTTAAATGTCCCACATTCGTATTTATTTGTTTAAGCATATTTGCAGTTGGAAATTAATTTTGTGAAGCTGGTTCCAAATACATGTAGCTAAGTTGCATCGAACCATGTTGTTTCATGTTTGAACTACATTTAAAAATTTTGAATCTTACTCCTGTGAGCCATATATATGCAATGTATATAAATGTACACGTCTGAAAATTTCGAGTGAAGTGCTACAGAGAAGAAGCAGATACTGAAATAACATAAGTTGCTATTATTCTGACGTGAATGCTCCTTCGCTCAAAATGAAATACAAGATAGATGTAGCAGGTTTAATATAAAAATATGAGTGGGTGTTTTTGATTTCTAAAATTAGTTGATGCCCGGAGAAAGGAAAAGCTACAAAATTTCCCGAAAAGAAAGGCCCAAAATGCTGCATTTTCCAATATTTTGTGCCCGAAATTCCCAAAATGCCCAGAACTTTCCCATTTTCCCCCACAAAACACACAGGAATTTACTTTGTGCCAGCCCTACCTACATGCACACAATTATTTTTTTGATTTGTTTTGAGTTCGATTTTAAAGTGTTTGCACTAACCTGTAGAAGGTTCCGGAGGAGGTCTTTCAGGTCGTTGGAGAAGTGCGAGGGGAAGCGGACTTTGCCAGATACGATTTTTTCGTAGATCTGGATTGGTTGGTCCGCAAAGAAGGGCGGATAGCCTGCAGCCATTTCGAACACAAGAACTCCCAGGGCCCACCAGTCAACAGCTTTATTATATCCTTTCGATAGGATGATTTCCGGGGCAAGGTATTCTGGTGTACCGCACAAAGTCCATGTACGACCTTTGACACGCTTTGCAAAGCCAAAATCCGTAACCTTTATGTAGCCTTGGCTATCGATGAGTAGATTTTCTGGCTTCAGATCCCGGTAGATTAAATCAAGGTAATGCAGGTACTCAAACACCAAAACAATTTGAGCCGCATAAAAGCGCGAGTGGGGCTCACTAAATCGACCGGTTTTCCTCAGATGAGAAAACATTTCCCCGCCGGGAATATACTCTAGTACCATGTATAGATTGGAATTGTCCTTAAAGTGATACTTTAGTGTAACAAGAAACGGGAAGTTGATGGCATGGAGGATTTTCTTTTCATTTAATGTGTGCTCTACTTGCTTCAGTTTCACCACCTTCTGCTTGTCCAAGATCTTCATTGCATAAAAATCTTTGTTTGACTTATGCTGGACTAGCATTACGCGTCCAAAGGACCCTGTTCCTAGTGTCTTCAGTCGGTCAAAGTCATCCAAAGTCGAACCAGTCTGGAAACAATTTGAATGCGCGCGTTATTATTTATACTGCTTTATAACCATAGCACAAATATTTTTGTAATATAGATGTAATACTAGGTATACTGACGAAGTGTGGTACCTATTAGTAATTGTTATAAGTAAGTGTGTATCATAACTATTCGTCGTAACAGACAAAAAATCGTAATGGTTTTGGCTTTCTCATCCCCATTTGGGGTAATTGATCGAAAACCTGCTAAATCCATGCATCTTGGTTCGCTTTTAATTTGGGTATTTTTCAACCAATTTAAAACGTTGTGTAAGGATTAAGGTCAAACGCTCGCAAGTTCTTGCTTGATTGAAGATATTGTAATATCTGTACTTCTGTACATTCTCCGAAGTTCAATCTTAAAATCGGCCTGTATGCTGATTTACAGTTGCGTAACAGATAAGTAACAGATGCACACAGGTTGATTTTAAGATTGAGCTTCGAAAAGACTTCCGAGAGTATACCAACGAAATCGGTTCAGATATGTCATTGATTTTCTACGGTGTCTAGCAGCTAATTTAAGAAGTGCAAGAATCAATAATCTAAATATCATTATGACCCAAAATGTGATGCAGCAAGATTATGAAACAATACTGAATCTATTTAGGCTATCCTGGTTGGAGGATAGTTTATTTTGTTTAACGACGTTATATTATGCTGTTACATAAAAACACTCAATATAAGGATACAATAATCAATGCTATAGTAAATGTGAGAGGATATACGTAGTAAGTCATTATACGATTTGTTGTATTATATAAAGATTATAATTATCTCGGCTTCTTTCTTCGCTTCTAACTTGTCCAAACGATTGCTTCGAAATGTAATTATGTCCACTGGGACTTTAATTCGTTATTACTACTTTACCGCTTTATAGGTTACAAAACATTGTACACTAGTTATAAACAATCTAAACCTTACATAAAAGTTTATGAAATCGTATACTGAGTCTATTTAGGCTATCCACGTTGGAGGACAGTGTCAAGTTTGTATTGTAAATAAATTTGTCTCTCTCTCCGTTATAAAAATTAACACAAAAATAAAAATCGAAACTAATCATTGGAAAGCAATCAACGTTAGCAGCCTAGGAACAAAAACATAAAATATCTCTTCACAATTAATGTGATTTAGTAGGGCTTCTTCGTGATAGATACTTTCATTTGTTTACGAATTCTTTAGGAATTAAAAATTCTTGAGCTAATGGCTGCTTGAGCTTCCTTAACCTAGTTTTCTTCAATAAAGCTTTCAATTTCGTGTAAATCTTTAAACCAATAATGCGTGACGTTATAAAGTTTATAAATTGAACGTGAATACAATTATGGAGCAGGCTGTAACATGACGGTATGGGGAGCATGTCGTTACAAAAAGTGACATTACAACAGCATATTTAACATGGGAAGACAGGCTTTTTGACGAGGCAGTTATGTGATGTCACTGCTTAGAAATTGACGTTGTATCGTTGGTCGTTACAAGTACAGTTCACTGTACATACCGTAAAACCTCTAATTATATCCCGGGCTATCATTGTAAATATTGTCTCTTCTCCTCGGTCATCTTTAGAGGCAGACTATCTTTAGAGGTCGGATATCTTTAGCTAACTTAAAAAATATGCACATGAAAATGTTTTTGATTTATTCGAATCTTTATTGCTCGATTTGACGGCGTTTTAGTAATAAAAACTAATTACGGAGCTCACAAAAGAGAAACAAATACTTTAAATAAAATGTTTTATTCCTGTACTTTCAATGTAAAATGTACTATTATGTTATCATTTCTTATTCCTCAGTTAATATAGGTACATATTTAATAATTATAGTTATAAGTAGGTAATAACAAAGGACGATTTTATTTCTTACTCCTAGTAATAAGTTACACTCTTAAGCAACAATACAACTTTAAATGCAAAAAAAAAAAATTATTTAATGAGAAGTTGCAGATACGAGATTCATTTCACGTACACATTTCACGCTGGACTCATATTTTTCATTAGTTATTTATTCTCGTGATGCTTCCAAACTCTAATACAGGGATGCTTTATGTTTGAAGTATAATAGTACAATAGTACTGTGAGCAGGAGCCGCGATCATCGATTATATTGACAAAATATTCGACACCGGCTATCTTAATACTCAATTGCATGATTTCCCCGGCTACCTTTAGAGGCAGGCTATAATTAGAGGTTTTACGGTATGTGACGTTACACAACTGTAATGGGGACAAGTGTGCAAAACATCTTTAACTGTTATTTTTGTTGCGACTAACCATTTCACCATATAACACCGAAGTCAGTAACTGTGATGTTCATCTCTGGGGAGGTTTTCAAAAAATGAAACAAATCTAGATTCCATTTCGACTCTTCCCCTTTTCATTATTTAAATGCCTTGTTTATGGACTTTTGTTTGAATTATGGTAAATATAGTAAACTCTGTCCATATTCTTATCATTATTACTGTGATCAAGTAACAACTATCATCGCCGATAACGGTATTAATCGACACTATCACTATACCTATTAGATTTGGATTAACGTAGATCATAGCGTCGTTGAAGATGCAAACCACGTTATACGCTTTTCTACCTCAATGCTCAAACTGTGTAATGCTCAATTTCCTTTCTAAAGTTCTTGGACTGCCGGATGCGGGCGCTTCGCCCGAATGATTGAGCTCCTCTCTATCGCGCACAGTATTATAACGTCGTTGTGACATCAACGTTCTTGTTCAGTTCGCGCATGGAATTGCTTGACTCACCTCAATCGGGCTCAACAATTGATTTTAGCACCGCAAAAGACTGCAACTCAAGCTGATCTGGCCGTCCAAGATAATAACTTTTGCGTTTTTTAAGTCCTAATAACAACGTTTCGTATTTACAAAAAGTCGTTGTTGGAACGCTTGCAACTAGGTACATACATTATACACAACCCAAAAAAGCCAAAACTTTCTAATTTGCTAATTTATACCAGGACAATGTTATACAAACGACTTCCAAAAGGTGAAATGTACTATATACAACATAAAAATTATAATTAACAATTTTTGAGAAGAGAGAAATGTTGTACTGTTGCAGGTACTAATTACGACTTCACAAAGGTGTAATACGCTTTAACTACGATTTTCAAAAGCGCAACAAAGATTCAAAAAGTTTAGAACCTTTTGTTTACGACATTTCGCTACCGCAAAAAGTTACCACTGCAATTTTCAAAAGGACGTTTTAAACACTCGTTCAAAACTTTTAAAGAAGGTGAAAACGAGGTAATTATTACGACTTTTCAGAAAACAACAAACGCATTTTTCCGACAATGCATATCGGTCTAAAGGCAACTTTTCGAAACGCCAAGGCGTTTCAACTACAATTTCGCAGAAAATCAAAACATTAGGACGTTTCTAACGAGCAATGGACACCATTTGCAGAAAATCAAAACATCAAGACGTTTCTAACGAGCAATGGACACCAACGCATCACGCTTGAATGCCCTGAAACATTTTTTTCCCGTTTAGATATCGTCAAAAAAGGTAGAATGACTTACAAGCACCCGAAAATTTCCTCAAAGGAAATTCGGGAAAAATCTTACTTGGCCTCACAAATAAAATTCTGAACTTCACCTTAAGTTATCACGTGAAATGTATAGAACATCGATGTTCAATTTTTTGTTTTTTCTACTTTTTAAAATATTTCCCCAACACCCACACACTTCTGGAGAAAGTGCTGTAAAAAGGGGAAAGCAAAAATTTAATTCTACGAATTTTAAGCGGTAATTTCAGTGGAAAATTCTGAAATTTCATTTGTGAGGCCAAGTAAGGGTTTTCCCGAATTGTCCTTGAAGAACGAAATTTCGAGAGATCATACATACTTAAGAACACTTAAGCCATTCTATCGTTTTTAAAGAGATCTAAACAAAAAATATTCAGGGCAATCCGGCTTGATGCGCCGGTGTCCATTGCGTAAGATCAGCTTTAGATGCAGTCGATCCAGATACTAAGCGGTACTAAAAATCAATTTTTGAGCCCGGTGGAGTTGAGTCAAGCAATTCTGCACGAACGCAACTAGAACCTTGTTGTGGCAGCAATGTTACAATATTGTGCGCGGTAGAGAGAACTCACTCAACCGCGCGAAGCTCCCCACCGACCCCACGTCAGGCAGTTAGAAACCTGCTTGAACAGGAAAGTGCGTACACAATTGTTTACATTTGGGGAGAAAAGTGTACAACCTGGTTTGAATTTTCAACCAAGATAGGATATTTAAGTAGTGTGGATGGGACATGCACTCCTGAACTGATGATCATAGTCTGGGTAAACTTAATGCAGTTCCTACTACGCATTATTCTGATTATATTAGTTGCATTTTGCTCTTTCAATCCTCAAAGTGTTCAGCATTCGTTGTAATAGTTACCTAACATTCCAGTTCATTACTGGAGGTTTCTTATTTTGATTGCATCTTTAAGGATTTTTCAGTTTTCAATCCTTTTTTACTACTTCAGGATGGTGTTTTGGCCAGTGATTATTAAACCAAAGTGGGGTGTTCCGAACCCTGATTTACTATGGAGATAGATAGTTGATAGGCGTTCATATAATCGACGTCCCATATGGACACCTACATTTCGCAAATTTTTTTTAATTACCAGAACAGAAAACAAATAACCTTGGAGGTACATCCCAGTCACAGTAAAGGCGATGCATGCATTTCGAAGTGTAGAAATGTTAATATTACTATGAAAAGTGAAAATGGAAATTATGTTTACAATCTACAAAAACGAAATTTTGAAGTTGATTGCACGTCGGATTACTGCAAATATAATTGCTCAATGAATCCTTTGTGCTGTACTCTCTTCTAGTATATCGTCGGTGAAGAGTCAAAATGGACTAAATTCAAATGTTTCTAAAAGCAACATGATCTACCTACATTCAAAATCGCTAAAATGCAAAATAACTTGAATCCTTATAATTAGACGCAGTAACGCCTTGTACCAGAGCTTTTCATCGGCCACTCAGCATTAAGTTTGCCTGAACCAAACGCCACTTTTCATTTTTTATTCGGTGTCACATTGTCAATGCTAATTATAACTGTAGTCCCGTCCCAAATGAGCATTTAGAACGGTTTTCCCTTCCTGAAAATGCATAATTTGAACTGTTATCTTTTTGAAAGTGCGTGAACACACATCATAATACTGTTTTAGTCTGACTAAGGCGCAGGCACTCTTCCCTGATTTTGGGGTAGCTTCTGTACCTACTGAATTTTTAAATCAAAATGAAACGAATGATTCTTCGTTGCAATGGGAGACGAAAGGTTATTTTTTTAAAGCGTCCGCTATGCACTGTGAATGTCAGTCAATCGAGTATGAGGTGCGATTTGAGTGTGTGTTATAGAAAAAAATCCTGAATTAAGCTTTTCAGTAGTTACCTCACATTCACTCAAAACTCACCCTTAGATGAGTACGAGTGTGAGTTGCAAAAATGATTCCAAACTACTTAGATTCCACCGTCACTGAGACCATGCCAGATAGAAAACTACTTACAATACAATTATTGAGAATCCTATCCAATGTCTATTTCAAAACCAACAAACTTTTCATACAAAA
>JAAXYX010002335.1:0-17960 GCA_036851915.1 Ptenothrix huangshanensis
CATTCAAATTCCACTAACTAAGAAATCCCTTGAATGAGTGAGAGAAGTTGAAAGGAATAGAAAATTGAAAAGTGGAGAGAAGATAAAGATGCAAGCCCAGGGAAACTCGGAGAGGAGAAAGTGCAGCGAGAGGAAAGGGAAGTAAAAAAGCAAATTAAGTTGCAACAGTTTGACTTGAGTGAAATAAAGTCTAGTGAGGCAATTGAGCAGTCAGCAGTTTGGGAATTTTGGCAATTTGGCAATTTAGTAATTTGGAGATTTGGCAATTTAGCCATGAAGGGATGGGAGAGAGCAATAATACTACTTTACTGTCATCATAAGATCTCTGCCTAGATTAGGATTTTTCTCCCAGACTTCGCCTTCAACTTTATTCCACCATTTCATTTTTTCCCCGCCACAAAACTTTCTCCCGTCTCATGAGCACTCCTCCGTCTACCTTCTTATTATTGCCTTGTCTCTTGTCTTGTTTGTCTTTGTGTGGGTGTTGCTGTTTCTCTTTTTATTCCCTCCATTTCCCGCTCCACTCCTTCTTCATAAAGCCTGTGGTTTATGCCTTGTACACAGTCAACGTTATCCTTAGCATTTTACTTGAGACAAGCACTGAACAAGTCATTCACCATTTTATTTCATCTCGCATCTTGTCCTGTCCTGTTCTGTCCTGTCCTGCTAAACCATGCCAGGGTGTACATGAGCTGGGTACGTGGGCCTCCACAGAAATCTTGGAAAAATTACACTTTCTTAAAAAGTGACAACTAAAAAAAATGGACTCTTTCAGAAGCGTTAATTTAAAGAAATAAGCCCCTTCAACAAGTGTTAATTGGAAAAATTGAAACTTTTCAAAAAGCGTTAATTAAAAAAATTAAACTCCGACACAAAGTGCTAATTGAAAAAATTGGAAAATTCCAAAAAGTTATTTAGAAAAATTGAACTTTTTGAAACATTGTTATTTGAAAAATTCGAATTTTTGAAATAGTTATTGGTACTGCTTTCCAGGGGTGTACCTGGGCAGGTTATTTTTGATGGACTTTTTAAGAGAAAGCAATTTTGGAAAATTGGAGTTTTTAAAAAGTGTTGATAGGAAAAATTAGACTGTTTCAAAAAATGTTAATTCGAAAAATTAGATTTTCAAAAATTGTTAATTGGAAAAAATGGACTTTTTGAAAAATTGTTAATTTGAAAGAATGGACTTTTTAAAAAACTGTTATTTGGAAAAATTGGACTTTTTCAAAAAGTGTTAATTGGAAAAAATGGACTTTTTGAAAATGAGTTAATTGGAAAATTTGAACCTTTTCAAAAAGCGTTAAATAAAAAAAACAAGCTCCTCCAAAAAGTGTTACTTGAAAAAATTAGATAATTCCAAAATATTGTAAATTTGAAAAATTGTACCTTTTAAAAAAAGTGACATTTTAAAAAATTACACCTTTTCAAAACGATTTAATCATAAAAACAATTACAACCCTTCAAAAAATGTTAGTTGGAAAAATTACACTTATTCAAAAATTGTAAATAGGAAAAACCAAACATTTTCAGAAAAAGGTTCTTATTGAAAAAATCACACCCTTTGAAAAATTATTACTTAGAAAAAATCCACCTTTTTAAAAAGTATTAATAATTAATTGAAAAAACCAAATTTTGATTTTTCAAAAACCTTTATTTGAAAAATTAGATTTAAAAAAGTGTTTTGAAAAAATTCGTTTTAAATAGTCATAAATGATGTCACGCTAAAAAGGCCGATTTTTATACCCCCTCCCCCTTGTCACGCTGTTTTGGCGATTTTCTAATGTTAAAGGTCCTGGTTGTCACGCTAAATTTCAAACCCCTCTCCCCTCCTCAGCGTGACATCATTTATGACCGCTCCTTAAAAGCAGGGGAATGTTTTTCTACGCCGCTGGCAGGAGGATGAGGACAAGCACCCAAGTATTGTTTTAACTTGTCTCGCATTGTCTTGTCGTTTACTTTCCTTTAGCTGTTTTCCTTTCATCGATCCGCAATTGGAATGAAAATGTAGCCAATTATCTGCTTATCCCTTTCCCGGCTGTTTGTCGGATTTTCGGATTATATTTGTGGAGCGTTTAAAGGAAGCAAGAATGTTTTTTTATGTTCATACGGACAAGTCTCGTTCTCGTTGGGAGGATATTTGATTTGATGTCCCTTCGCACAGATGTGTGGTGTTGTGTGTGTGATAATTATATGGGCCATCAGGTTATACGAGCCAACAGAGGGAATTTCAGATGCGGACGAGCACTCAAAGCCAAGGCCAAGGCCATGGTCAATGTCTCGCCATCCTCATTTCGTCCATTTGATATTTGTAAGCTGGTGGAAATATTCATTATAATATAATCCAATTGCCCTCCTCCTCGTCTTCCCCACAATAAATCATCATCATGGGCGGTCCTGTCTTTTCCACCAGAAGCAACACAAGACATGCTACATCGCTAAGTCCACAAATCCTCCTATGACAATCACTTTCAATGCTTTGTACATGTACACACACAGCTCCTCCAACACAACGGCATTTCACATAAATAAATAAGGACAGTACGAAGAAGAATGTACGTGGATACGTGAAATACGTGGAACAGCAAGCTACGAATTTTCACTCCATTTGATTTTGAATAAATAAGCGCAACTCAAATTCCTATAATATTACGACAATGACAAAAAGTGCGGAGAGAGAGAGTTTTGCAAAAGCGGCTAAAGTGGGGAGAGTAAGACTTTCTCTGAAAAGGAAAAAGGAGAAAGCGAGGGGGAGAAAGTTTTGTATAAAAACTTGTGGACTAGTGCGAATTAATTTTACATAATAATTGAAAGCATTTTTAATGCGTTTTTGAAGGAATCATCATTCTGTTTAAAAAGAGTAAATTTTATTTAAAAAAAAAATTGGAGAGAAAGTTTAGCATTTCTTAAAATTTTAAGGATCGTTTTCTGAGTATTTTCAAAATTAGGAGAGAAACTTTAGTATTTTTTAAAGTTGGCAGGAGTATTTCTGTATGTTTTCAAAATTGGGAGATAAATTTTAATTTTTTCAAAAATTGTTAGGAGCATATTTTTCCAATATTTTCAAAATTAGGAGAGAAATTTTACTATTTTCAAAAATTATTTCAAAATTAGGGGAGAAATTTTACTATTTTCAAAAATAATTTCAAAATTAGGGGAGACATTTTAATATTTTCAAAAATAGTTTCAAAATTAAGGGAGTTTAATATTTTCAAAAATAATTTCAAAATTAGGGGAGAAATTTTAATATTTTCAAAAATTGACACAAGTATTTTTGGAATATTTTAAAAATTGGCTTGAGATTATTTTGCAAATTTAAAAAAATTGGAAGGTAGTCTCATTTTTCTTTTCTAAAACGCAGACGAGAAAATTTGCGGTTTTAAATGTAAAAGGTTGAATTCTTATTCCTTTTTTAAAAAATAGGAAAAATACACATTTTACAGATTTTCAAAAGGAGCAAAGAGAAGAAAATATATTTAAAATTTTTGAAAATTTGAATGGCGGTAGTTTTACATTTAAAAAACATTTTCATTTTCTGACCGTCAAAAACTAGCTCTTTTAATAATGATCTTAAAGTGAAAGTAGAATAGAAAGGGTTACATTTTTAAAAAAATAAATTATTTTTAAAGGTGAAAATTTGTCAAATCTCAGGAGCAAATATTAGTAGAACTTGATGTTACAGGATTTTGCAGGTTTACAAATGACAGGGATACGAAAGCAATTCGCAGAGACATTATCCCACGGTGCATTGAGAAAGCAGTCCATTTGGCTTTGGCATTTGTGAAATGCTGATGACGATGCGGATGGAGTGAATTGGGCGTTAAGAATTGAGTAGTAGACAGTCTATGCGTTGGGAGTTTAGCGATAACGACGGCGACAAGGACGAAATGCGATATGTAGTTAGAAAGGATTCATTTAATGAGCTGTAGACTTTGTTGTTCCATTCTCGCTCCTTTGCGTTCCATCATTTCATGCCACAGTCAATGCAATTGCCAACAAAGTCTACATGTACATGTACCTGGCCTTGTCTTTTACTTTTATGTGCACCGCAGCAGGAGCGTACCTGGGTTTACATTTCGGGCAGTGCTCTGTAATATTCAAACGAATTTTTGAACAGGCATGCATAATTTATCTAATACAACTTTTTTAAAAAGCATACATTTTTTGAAACGTAATTTTTTTGCAATTAGCTATTTTTAAAAATTCTGATGTGTTTTTTGAACATACCTAATTTGTGAATTTAGACATTTTTGAAAGGTTCAATTATTTCAAAAATAATAGTTTGAAAAGGTCCGATTTTTCCAATTGACACTTTTTGAAAAGGCCCGATTTTGCGAATTAATCCTTTATGAAAAAGAAAAAGAAATTTTTATTTTTCAATAAGATATTTTTAAACACGTCCAACAAAAAAATAGAGAATAAGTTTAGGTAATTTTTGTAATATTAAGACTCTTTGAAAAGAAGACGCTTGAGGGCGTAATTTTTCCAATTAGCGCTTTCAAAAAATTTTAAATAGTTCTTTTGGAAATTTGCTAATTTTTGAATTTAATCTTTTGTGAAAAGTCCAATTTTTCAAGTAAAACTGTTTAAAAAGGTCCGATTTTCCCAATTAACCATTTTTGAAATGGATTAAATTTCCAAATCTACACTTCCATATGCCTATTTTTAAAATTAAAGCTTTTTAAAAAGATCCTCCAATAAGCTCATTTTCCTAAAGACCATTTTTTCCAATTAACACTTTTTGAAAAACTGCATTTTTCTAAATAACACTTTTTGAAAAAGTCCGATTTTTCCAATTTACAATTTTTGAAAAAGTCCAATTTTTCCAATTTACAATTTTTGAAAAAGTCCAATTTTTCCAATTTACAATTTTTGAAAAAGTCCAATTTTTCCAATTTACAATTTTTAAAAAAGTCCAATTTTTCCAATTTACAATTTTTAAAAAAGTCCAATTTTTCCAATTTACAATTTTTGAAAAAGTCCAATTTTTCCAATTTACAATTTTTGAAAAGGTCCTTTTCTCAATTCAAGCTTTTCAAAAAGGCGCCATTTTTTGAGTAAACACTTTTTGAAAAAGTCATTCGTTTTTTTAAATTTCGGATAAAGTCATTGATTTTTTTTAATTTCTTAAAAAGTCATTCGTTTTTTTAGAATTCTGCAAAAAGTCTTTTGGTATTTTAAAACTGAAAATTTTTTCAAAAGTTCGGAGGTGCTTGAACACCCACCCCAGGTACGGCCCTGGAAATCAGTGCCATTTGTTGTATGTCGTCAAGTGACTATAGAAAGAGCAGACAGACATACGCCTAGTCTCTCCACGCACTTGCACTTTCTCCTACACGGCTCTATTATTAAGCACGTCTGGGGAAAGAGACAGATTTAACGGTCACGGATTGACGCATTTGACAAATCGTCTTTGGCTTCATCTAATATTATCAAATTATATTGACCAAGACCAAAAGAGAGGCAGAGCCAAACCCAAACTCAGCCCAAGACCAAGTCCAATATCCCAACCATGAAGGAACAAAAAACTCCCAAGCCAACAATCTAAACCCTAACCAAGTCAAGTGAACCCAGTCTTTGGCAATAATAAATGGAGCTACGAATAAAAGTCAGAACGGATGCTAACCTAACCCAACTCAAGCTTGATTGAAGCCACACAAAAGATGAAAGAGAAAGAAAAGTAGTCCTGCAACCACAAAGCATCTGTTGATTTTCATTCTTACGAGTTTTTCCCAAAAATAGCTTACTACAATACAGCGCAGAACTAGAAGGGAAAATTGGTACACTCTAAATATGTCATCAAGTGTGCATAAGTAAGCATCTACGTGTCATCTGAGTCCAAAATGCTGGGAAATGAACTCGTCTTGTTCTTAACAAAAATGCCTCATAATTTTGACGGATTGTGATGTCCCATACTAGGAAAAAAATGAGAATGACATTTTACAAACAAATCAGCTTGCTAGATATAAAACTTATTTAAAATTCGTAATCCACGTTTTCAATTTTGCCCGATTCCATTTAAAAAAAAAATGCTTCTAACTTGTTTAATTAATTACGGAATAAAAGACTTTAAAAAATCGTTATTCTTGAAATCGCTGCTTTTTAAAACAAGTATTCGTGTTTTTAAACTCACAAACTCATCGGTTTTTTTATTTATAAAAAAAAATAACTTTTTTTAATCTGAAAAAGTCAAGTTAAAGTTTTGTTTTTTAAATTTTCAGAAACGCTATTAGTTTTGTTAAATTTTTTTGGAAAATTAAGGCTTTTTTCAAAATTTCTGAAAAAGTTTTATAAAAATTTTGGGAGAAAGTCCTTTGTTTTTTTTTTTAAAATTCTAAGATATTGTTAGTTTTATTGAAAAATTCCTGAAAATTCCTTCATTTTTTTGTATTTCTAAAATTTCAATAGTTTTATTAAAAAAATTCCTGGGATCCTTCGTTTTTTTTAAATTTCTAAAATTTAATTAGTTTTATTTAAAAAATTCTGAAAAAAATGTCATTTGTTTTTTTCTACTGAAGAAATCATTCATTTTTTATAGATTTCTAAAACAATGCTTGTTTTTTTGAATGTTGCTCTTGAATTGAATCATAATTGAAAGTCAAGCTTTTAAAAGTGAATTTGTGAACATTTTGGAATCTAAAGCCTTAATATTTCGATGCAATTTATTCCAACAACGGACTTAAATGTTGGTAGAAAACCACTGAACCTTTCCTCATTAGCTGTTCCTCATTGCTAGTAAAATGCACTAGTGACGACCAGATTTCCACTGTACATATTGTCCACGTTTCTCATTGAAAATAAACTGGTGTTCCGGTCATCTCGTTGATTTGAGAGGGAGTGGATTTTCCCTTGTAATTGTGGATTGTAGGCGTTTAATCCGCTTTAGCGATCGATGAATGAAGTGAAAGTGAAAGGATGGAAAAAGTCGCAGTTGATCGTTTTGACCTCTGCTTGTGACTGTGGTTCCGGTAAACATTGGTGCATGCAAACAGTCGTGCTTTCCAATAGCTTCGTGTGTCGCCATCAGTCTGCGGTTCACGTTGGCATTCACATCTCACGTTGCTACGACTCATGAGGACCAGCACAACAGAACCGTCTGCATTCATGCATTTCCCCCTTACGATTAGAAAGGCTGTACATGTGCAAGTATCTGCAGGTGAAGTCGGGAAAGAAAAACTTTACAATTTTACCGATTTTTTCATCGACATTTTTTCAAAATGGCAAACTTCTGTCGGGATTTCTGTCAATCTTCCAGAACCAGGTGCTTGGAGGTTAAAGCACCCCCCGAACTTTTGAAAATAATTTCAGTTTTAAAAAACCCAGACTTTTTACAAAATTCTAAAAAAGCGAATGACTTTTTAAGAAATTAAAAAAACCAATTACTTCTTAAGAAATTTAAAAAAACGAATGAATTTTTCACAAATTTATAAAAACGAATGACTTTTTCACAAAAAAACCCGAATGACTTTTTTACAAATTTAAAAAAACGAATGACTTTTTCACAAAAAAACCCGAATGACTTTTTTAAAAAAAACGAATGACTTTTTCAAAAAGTGTTTACTGGAAAAATGGTGCCTATTTGAAAAGGGTTAATTTGAATAATTTGGACGTTTTCAAAAAGCATTTCTTGGAAAGGTTGGACATTTCGAAAAAGCGTTAGTTGGAAAAATTTGTACCTTTGCATAAAAGCTAAACTGGAAAAATTGAACTTATTCAAAAAATGTTCCTTAAAAAAACTGTACCTTTACCAAAAACACTACTCACAACTCTTGCATATTTTCAAAAAGCGTTAATAGGAAAAATAACGCCCTTTCAAAAAGCTTTAATAGAAAAATCAAAAAAACCTTTACTCTTATTAAACTAACAAAATCTTACTTAAAAGAAATTTTTAAGCGCATAGCTCTGCTTCAAAAAGGCTTCAAAATGACGAATGACAAAAATGGAAAATTTCAGTAATAATTGAAAGCGCATTAATTTTTCCCGTTCTCTTAAATTCCTGTTTGGCTCTCCTGGGGATTTCCCTACCGCAGGTATATCTGCTTTTGGAATTGCATCGGATTACATATGCAGAATGCATAGCGTGGTCAGTTGGGATTTGATTGCGAGGTGCCGTGAGCTCGTTCCATTATCCAGACTCAATTTAATTCACGTTTCCTCTCTTTCCCATCCCGTGTCTTGTGGCCACTGCATAGGCCCAACACGGTCCAACGCCACGCCACAAACCAAATATGTAAATTACAAAATGTTGTCCACAATGGATAAAAAGTCTATTTTGCAATACATTTGCGAGGTTAACGTTGCAACGTTAAAGTTAACGATGCTCCGTAGAGCAGATGCTCACAGATGTATCTTGTATTTGAATTGGCTAATTTCTAATCTAATACTTGCTCTTGGCCTCTCTACTTTCCCATGTCCTTCCTTCCGTCCCGTATCCCACAACTTTTAGCTTTATCTTTTACACAACAGTAGCGTCCGCAGATTCATTTTCGTGTAGGCTTGAAAAAAACCAAATCTTTTCTAGTGTAAGATTTATAAAAAAAACCGTGTCCTTTTAGTGAACATTTAAAAAGTCTTAGTCGTTTTTCTATAAATTTAAAAAAACTGCGCCTTTTTAGTAAAAATTTAAAAAAATCTAAGTCGTTTTTCTGTAAATTTCAAAAAACGGTGTCTTTTTAGTAAATATTTAAAAAAAATTAAGTCGTTTTCCTGCAAATTTATAAAACTGTGTCTTTTTTGCGTAAATTTAAAAAAAACTACGCCTTTTTTGTGTACCTGTTTAAAAAATCTGAGTCGTTTTTCTGTAAATTTTAAAAAACTGCATCTGTTTTTATATAATTTTTAAAAAACTGCGTCGTTTTTGTGTAAATGGCAAAAATTGCATATGTTTTTGTGTAAATTTTAAAAAACTGCATCTGCTTTAACGTAATTTTTTTAAAAAAATGCGCTTCTTTAGTGTACATTTTTAAAAAAAACTGCGCCTTTTTAGTGCACATTTTAAAAAATGCGTTATTTTTGTATCCATTTTTAAAAAATGCATCGTTTAGAAATCTTAAATAGTACAGTGTATTTTTTAAAATCCTTCATACGCCTGGGCGTACAAGACCTGCCCCTGCGGACGCTACTGTACACAAGTACTCTGCATACGTGTACATTGCCATGGTTCCTTTGCCCTGCACATTTGCGTTGTATTAGCATTAAAAGTAACGACAGGGGCAACTGCCTAATGGAAAATAGTGCAGAGCGAAAATCGAATTCAAAATCAAAGTTAGCAACAAGAGATTATGCCCTGGAATGTTTTGCATGGATTACTTGAAAGGGAAATGACGAGAGTGAGTGGGGACAGAAGAGTACACGGGAAGGATGTATTACGCAAGGAATTAAGAGATATTGATTCGGGCCTGTCTACCTTTCAATTTGTTACTCAAATTCAAATCATTCAAACATCAATCTTCATAGGCGAGCGCGCGCCAGCAGCATGTATTTTCTAGCTTTCGATTTCATCCAAAAAATGTAAATAGAATTCAGCAAGATTTTTTTAAATTTTAGCGACCGGTTTGAAGCTTTTAGAGGATGCTGCTGATATTTGCAAAGAATAAGAAAAAATACAAACAACGCTGGGACAATTATTCTACATCTACTTCCTTTTGCCGTAGCATAATTCCTTTCGTTGAAAAAATTGAAACAAAAGAAAAAGTTCAAAAAATCGGGGGAAATTTTTGAGAAACTTTAAAACAATCAGAGACTTGAGAAACTTGAGAAAAATTGGAGACGATTGTTCAGAAAATTGAAAAAAATCGGGGTGCAAATTTTAAGACAGTTCAAACAAATCGGGGACAAATTTTGAAAAAATATATTGCAAATTTTGTGACAGTTCAAAAAAAATTGGGGACAAATAAAAAAATTCAAACAAAATCGGGGACAAATTTTGTGGCAAATCAAAAAATTCGGAAACAAATTTTTAAGTAATTCAAAAAAAATCGGGGACACATTTTGAAATATTAAAAAAGATTGGGACAAATTTTGAAAAAATTCAAAAAAAACAGGAACAAATTTTGAAAATTTAAAAAAAAATCGGGGAGAAATTTTGAGAAAGTTGAAAAAAAATCAGAGACGAATTTTGAAAAAATTGATAAGCTTGGGTAAATGTTAAGGCAATCGAAAAAAGTCGGGGGCAAATTTTGAGAAAATATAAAAACAACCGGGGGTAAAAGGAAAAATGGAAAAAATCTAAATTTTTTTTAGAAAAATGGTAGTAAATCGGCGAAAAATGTTTTTACTAAAAATAATTAAGATATTTTATATATCAAGTATTTTGAAAGTGAGCGCGGCTCCAATTTTGAAATGTAATTTAAAATTGAAATAAAATAGTCTTTTTGAAAATGTTAACCTAGAATAAAGTGAGAAACCAAACTCTATGAAAAGAAAGAGTGCCGCCCTTGTGGAGCTTTGAGAGAAGTTGATGGTTTGATCGATTTTTATGTTGCCTGTAAATGTGGTCGTGGACTGAGTTTTGACGATTTGACAAAGTTGTCGTAACGGAGAATGTTTCCATAAATGCAAATGCAAACGCAATCATGTTAGTCCGTCTCATAGCCTGTTCTTGCGTAACTCCTACTTTACATTTGCTAATCATATTGCATCTCATTTTCTCTCCTTCCCCAAAGCACACGGGAAATGAGTCCAAGGGAATCTTCGCTCTTCATTGATTTTTGTTCCGCCTTTACTTTCTCCAATCAATCCTGGGTGCAGTAGCATAACCAGTCGTAGGCCACGTAGGCCTAGGCCTACAAAGTATTTTTAGATGCTTTCTTTAAGATTTACACGAAAAAGACGAAATTTTTTACACAAAATAGACGCAGTTTTTTTAAATTGACGCAAAAACGACGCAGATTTTTTAAATATACACGAAATTACACGACGCAAGTTTTTTTACATTCACACAATAAAGACGCAGCTTTTTAAAAATGTACACTGAAAAGGCGCAGTTTTTTTAAAAATTTAGGCAAACTAGACGCAGTTTTTTGAAGATTACAGAAAAACGACTAAGATTTTTTTTAAATTTACACTAAAAAGGCGCAGTTTTTTTAAAATTTAGGCAAAAAGACGCAGTTTTTTCAAAAATGCATTAAAAAGATGCAGTTTTTTAAACTGTACACAAAAACAGATGCAGTTTTTTGAAATTTACAAAAAACTACTCAGGTTTTTTAAAATATGTACTAAAATGACGGGATTTTTTTAAAATTCGCACAAAAAAGGCGCAGTTATTCAAATTTACACACAAAAGGCTAAATGTTTTCAACACTAGAATTGACACTAGAAAAGATGCAGTTTTATTTTTTTTTTTTTAAATTTTACACTGGATGAGATAAAGCGCTTTCCAGGCTTACACGAAAAAATCCTGCGAACGCTACTGCATTGTTTCATACAGCAACGTTTGTCCAGCTCTGCAAAAAGTCGAAATTCGCAATGAAGCTTGTCCTAGGCAGGTTTTTTGCACTCTTTCAGTGCTTTCGCAAATGTCAAAGATTTCATTTTCGTTGTCCTTTGGTTTAGTGGTCTTTTCCCACGAGCTCTTCATTTCGATTATGTCTCTGTCGGCATTTTGACTCGAGCTGAAATTGAATGCAGGGGAATGATGCTCAAATGAAATAAATAAAAGAGCCTATAATGGCGTTCGTAAATTGTGATTGGAGTATCTTTGTAATTTCGTGAATGTCCATCGGATGCACTGTGATTCTGTTATCATAATTTTAATTCTGTCCTCGCAATTGATGATACAGTGCATGTAAAAAGATGTCTTGTGCTCTAACATTGGTGCTTATGTACAAGGAGCTTTAGACTGAACTCACGAGGGAAGGGGCCACTTTCTTTCTGTTTTGCACGATTCGGAATTTTTTAAGTTTTAGCGTTTATACAAGCGCTATATCGTATTTTTTTAGAGCGGGAATTTATATTTAAATGTGTTAAAAAGAAGGTGTGCACTTTTTCAAAAATGGGTAAATATTAAAGTTGAACTTATTCAAGTGTGTTTGGGGAAAATTGAACTTTTTCAAAAAGTGTTAAATAGAAGAGTAATCATATTCAAAAGAACTTAAAAAAATCTACCATTTTCAAAAGGTTTAAAAACCAAGACTTTGCAATTATTAAAAACTGCAAAAAATTAAAACTAACTTGTTTCAAAAAATGTACACAAAAAATTACCGTTTTCAAAGAAGGGAAAAAATTAAAAAGAGAAATAGTTTTACAAAAGTTTAAGAAATAAAAATGTGTCGGTTTAAAATAACGTAAAAAATAAATGTCCGCAGTTTTGAAAGCAGGTAAAAAGTATAAATTTGCCGGTTGCAAAAAAATGAAAAAAAAATAACCGCTTTTAAAAAGTTATCATTTTCAAAAAGTGCAAAAAACCAAAATTTACCATTTTTAAAAAGTGCAAAAAACAAAAATTTACCATTTTCAAAAAGTGCAAAAAACAAAAAATTACCATTTTCAAAAAAGGGCAAAAAACAAAAATTTACCATTTTCAAAAAGGGCATGAAGCAAAAATTTATCATTTTCAAAAAAGGGCAAACAACAAAAATGTACCATTTGTAAAAAGGGTGAAAAAAATTTTACCATTTTCAAAAAGTCAGTGTAAATCAAAAATGTTCTGGTTCTAAACGATTAAAAAATAGAAAGACTGGCTTTCCCCTCTTTAATTTTAGGAAAATATGGGCATGCTCATTCTTTAAACAAACGTTAATGAATAGCAAGGATTTAAAAACATGCCCGGCTTGAAAACTTGAAAGCAAACGTTCCCTCGTTAGAATTTCCCACATAAAAATAGAATTGAGCTGACTTCATCTCACTTTCTCTCTCCCTCTCCGTGCGTCTCCGGATGCTGTGTTGAAGAAATGGGGAAAAGTGTATACGGGACATTTAGTGGCTACTTAAGGGAAATATAGGAAGCCATTTGATTTTAGTCTTTGGGGAGGAACATGATGATGACACTGATGGCTCGATACTTTACTCCTTTTCCACACACAATATCCTATTATTATATGCTTTATGCTTGCGTTCAAAAGGCCCGTGCATAAATGACGGTCCACTTACTTCTCCTTCATCGCATAAAGAAAGTAACTTACAAAGTCAAACAACTATAACATTGCAATTGTATTGAAATGTATTGCACAGCTCCCTTCTGATTTTTTCCCACAATTGACTTCGAGGGGTGTGAGTAGAGCGATTCCAGTCTCCTTCTTTAATAGCCTGCATTATGCAAAATGAAAGAGCGGTCAAATATGAGCAATAATTACAATTAATTCTTTGCAACATCAAAAAAAGCATCTCCTCTACACACACGATCAGTAGCGCCAGCAGGTTTTATTTTTCGTCACGAAAAAGGCGTTGAAAAAACTTGAACTCATCCTGTCGAAAAATTTAAAAAAAACTACATCTTATGTACGTAGTTCAAATATAAAAATATTGCGCATTTTTGTGTAAATTTAAAAAACCCACCGCGTTTTTGTGTAAGCTTAGAAAAATCACACCTTTTCAATGTAATTTGTAAAAAATGGTTCATTTTTGGATAAAAATGACAAAATCTGTTTTTGTAAAAATTTAAAAAAAATGGCTCAGTTTTGAGCAAATTTAAAAAAATGGGTCAGTTTTGAGTAAATTTAAAAAAATGAGATAATCCGTTTTGTATAAATTTTTAAAAATGGGCCGTTTCCGCGTAAATTAAAAAAAATGACATCTGTTTTTGAGTAAATTAAAAAAAATGGTTCATTTTTACCTAAATTAAAAACATGACATCTGTTTTTGTGCAAATTTAAAAAATGCGCCTTTCTCTTGCAGATGTTAAAGAAGGCAGTTTATTTTTAAAAATCCTTCGTAGCGTAGTTACGCTACTGGATGCACTGGACTAGTACGAAGTGAGGCTCCGGTCTGGGTTTCTTAAATGGTTTAGCCATAAAGTTAAATGCCAATTGCTCTTTCGCATCTCGTTGGCTCTCTACAGTTGATGTCTGTAAACACTAATATAGTATAGTGTGGGCGGAGGCACTTAACTAGAAATCACAAAAGTGGCAGAAGAGATGAGTTAATAAATCGCAGGGAATGACGTGCTAAAATCAAATCTATGGCTGCCGCTGACCGTTCCCGTTATCCATTATGGAATATCATGGGCAAGGAGAAAAGGGAGGACGAGCAAATTGACGACTGATAGGAAAAGTAGGAAGAGTGAAAATGTCCTCTAGGGCAGGGCCGTGCCTGGGAATGAATTTCGGGGGTCGTTGGGTTTGGGTAGCATTAAAACTTACCTAAAATTAAAATATTTTTAAAATTATCACTTTTTAAGTCCAATTTTTCAAGTGTAACAAATTTTTGAAAAGCCCAATTTTTCCAAATTAAACAAGTTAATTTTTCCAATTAACACTTTTTAAAAAATTCGAATTTTTTCATCTAAACTTTTTGATAAGGTCCAATTTTTTCAATTAACACTTTTCGAAAAGCCCCAGTTTTTTACATTATTAGTAACGTTTTTTAAAAAAGCCTCATTTTCCCAATTAAACCATTTTTGAAAAAGCCTAATTTTTTTAATTTTCACATTTTAAAAAGGTTCCGTTTTTTCAATTAACACTTTTTGAAAATGTCCAATTTTACCCATTTACGATTTTTACAAGGTCCAATTTTTTAAATTAACACTTTTTAAAAAGTTCAATTTTTTAGATTAACGTGTTTTCAAAAAGCCACATTTTTCAAGTTAAACCGTTTATAAAAAGGCCTAAATTTTTGAATTTTCACTTTTTAATAAGGTTCCACTTTTTAATTACCATTTTTTGAAAAGGTCCAATTTTTGAAATTAACACTTTTTAAAAAGCTCCATTTTTTTAAATTAAAGTTTTTTAAAAAAAGTCCCATTTTCCAATTAAACCGTTTTTGAAAAAGCCTAATTTTTTGAATTTTCACTGTTTTAAAAGCCTCCGTATTTTAATTAACACTTTTTGAAAAGTTGCTACTTTTCCAATTACCTTTTTTATGAAAACGCCCTATTTTTCTAATTGACACTTAGAAAAAGTGCTTTCAAAAGTGGACACAAAATTTGGAACATGTCAAGGGCTGTTTAAGCACGGAAGCACTCACCCCAAGTACGGCCTTGCAATAACATTCCTGTCTTTTGGAAATTATGAAAGAGGCCCCTGTGTCCATAGCTAAATGTGGGCATACATACGCATACGTAGTCTGGGAATCCTGTTGGTGACCCCTTGGAATATTCCGTGCCTCGTATCAGCTCATTGTCAGCTGGACTCAATTTAGTTTTATATGCGAGTGCTGCCATTTGATTGAATTGCGGGAATGGGACTGTAAAGCAAAGCTGCCAATAAAAGTAAGTCAAAGTGTAATTAAAGGAAGATATGGAGTGACGTGGGGCGGAAAAGTCCACACTGGTATATTAAGCAGAGCGAGTGTCAACGAGTGAGAGAGAGCGACCGACAGTCAGACTGACACACTGACAATTTACATGACTTGCAAACATTCGTGCTGGCGAAATTGCATTTTTAGGGGCCATCTCTTTCTTTCATGTCTTTCCAAGCTTTAATCCCTTCCCCTTTCACTTTTACTCCAGCAAAATCCCATCTACCTGCCAACCAAAATCCAAGCGTTTAGTTTTATCCCGTCAAATTATTCTCATCCAACCAATTCTGCAACTCAAACTCACGGTATTAGCACTACATATTTCACTCCGCTTCTTTTTCCAATTGCATTTTTTCCTCATTTTGTTTATGACCTGTTTTGCTTTATTCCTTTTTAATACACTTTATTTTCTTACTTACTTTTTAGTGAAGGTAATGAAGGTACCTAGAACTTTGTCAACCAACTCTGGCTATTTAGCTTAGTTTAGCTTTCAACTTCAAAAATGTATTTCTACCTTTTGAAAAGTAATTTAAGTAGTTTTTCACCTTCAGAAAAGAAAATTTAGTTTTTAGATATTTTTTAGTTGTTTTTCAAAAGTGAATTTGGTGCATTTGAAAGGGTAAAAAAATGCGTTTTCCTATTTTTAGAAACGAGAATTTAGCGCAGTGTGCACTTTCTGAAAACTTTTTGAACTACAGCCGTACATTAGTGCATTTTTCACTTTTTGAGAGGGTAAATTTGAATGTTGTTTACTTTTTGAAAAGGCACATTTGAATTTTTTCATTTTTTGAAATGCGAAATTGGCTCAATATGCACTTTTTAGAAAAGTGAATTTAGCGCGTTCTGTACCTTTTGGAAAAGCAAATTTAGTGCGCTTTTCCCTTTTTTGAAAAGTGAATTTCTTACATTTTCCCCTTTTTTGAAAAGCGAATTTCTTACATTTCTCCCTTTTTCAAAAAGTAAATTTCTTATATTTTTCCATTTTTTGAAAATCGAATTTCTTAAATTTTTCCCTTTTTTGAAAAGTGAATTTCTTACATTTTTCCATTTTTTAAAAAGCGAATTTCTTATATTTTTCACTTTTTTGAAAAGTGAATTTCTTACATTTTCCCCTTTTTTGAAAAATGAATTTCGTTCGTTTTCTGCACTTTTTTACAGTGTAGCTCTTGTAATTTATTTAGTTCCGTGATTTTCCCCTGGATTTAAATGCCCCTTACAGAGCCAGTATTGCAACCTTTATTTTTTTTTTCAAAAGCCATTCATATTTTGCAACTATGATTAGGGTAATCAATTATATGCGAAAGTAAGTAGTGATCGTGATAACGACAACGACAATAGCCAGAAGAATGGGTGCCAAGGAAAACGATTGTACTTTGCTGTAATGTGTGATTTGAGTTGCGGTGATTGCGTCTTGATACGTCCCATTGGACTTTTGATTGTGCTGGCGGGACGCGTGATTGCCTCATCATATTTTTCCTTTGAAGATTACGAGAGATTAATTACAAAGTCCACTTTCATCATAATGTCCGTCGCACTCACAACCAAGATGACAATGGCAGTCACAATTGTGACCAAATTCCTCCGAGGAATTAAAGCAGAGGTGATAATGTTTTTGGCCGGACAAATGACCACCATCCTTTTGTGTGCTGACAGGAGGGGAGCCCCAATTCTTTTCAACAATAATTAATGCAAAAATGTCATTAGCGCACGTTCTTAGCATAAAATCACGTTAAATGATGCATAACGGGATTGTTCCTCTATTTTAAAATTTTAAAACTACGCTTTGCGTTTTTGGAAAAATCTATTTGTGTTTTTTGATACGAATTCATTTTTTCCGTCTAAAACATCCTTTGATCCACGGAATGATTGTTTAAAGCTTTCAAAGAGTTTCTTAGCGGGAGGATGAATTTAAAATTGAAATGGAGTCCATGTCGATTTTGTTGAATGCAATCCCAAGAATTAATAAATGCGTAGAATAATAAATAATTAATTAATGGGCAGTTAATTCAAATTCGAGATTTCATTTTCCTTGTCTTGGTCTTTGTTTGTCATTGGCACGTGTTTGGCTTCATGCTGTCAAGTGCAAATATCAGTAGAAGTAATTAAATGCAATATCATAATATCCTCCCACGTAGAAACGCAAGGAAAAGATGAGCAGGGATGCAGAACTTCAAGAGGAACATCAAAGCAAAGATGAATAAACAAAACCAAGTGAGTGAGAAGCTTCGGTTTTGCAACGACGACAGTAAAATAATTAAACCCGAATTCATCATAACAACCTGAAGACATGTAAAACTTACTAATTTAGACAGTAGCGTCCGCAAGATTTTTTGTGTAAACCTGGAAAAATGCAGTCTCATCCGTTGTAATTTTTTTTAAAAAACTACATCTTATTTAGTTTCAATTATAAAACAAATTGTGCCTTTTGTGTGTAAATCTAAAAAAACTGCGCTTTTTCATGCAAAAGTAAAAAAACTTTTTAAAGTTTTAATAAAATCTGCGTCTTTTTTTGTAAATTTTTAAAAACTGCGTTGTATACGTGTGAATTTGAAAATGTGTATTTTTTGTGT
>JAAXYX010002336.1:0-17955 GCA_036851915.1 Ptenothrix huangshanensis
GTTAGATAACATTTTTAATTATCAGTACTTTCCAGTTCGAAGAATCTGCACAGAAACCAGTGCATTTAGTGTGCAAAAATTATGCAGCTTTATTCGCCGTAGTTATGAGAATTTACTGGGATTACAATGTGCGAATGCTAGCATCTGTATGTGGATGTAGTACGTATGAATGATATATATAATTATAGCATCGTTATCGTTAAACAAGAGAGGCAAAACAAGCTATGGAATGATAATTAATTACTTTACTAAAGAAAAATGTATAATGGGCAATCTTCCTATAGCGTGCGTGTTGTATAAATATGCCCCATTTTGCATTTTCGGAGGATTGTTCAAGGCAAGCCAAGATAGTAGTCTGCACACTGTTACTCACAAGTCAAAAGTAAGATGACCGACTATTAGTAGTGGTTGTGGTTGCTTTTGTGATAATAAGTACAGTTTCATATCTGCAACAGATACGATTTAAAATCTTCGATTAGCTAAGCTAACGCTTGCTTAGGTATATGTACCTATATAATATTAGTAAAAAATGTAATGCGATTAGAATGTAGTTTTCCTCCCAGGTGAAGGCGTGCAGAGGATAAAATCAAATGAAATGAAATAATCTTGTTGTAAAGGATTGTGACTTCTTACGTAGCTTGTTTAGATTTTAGTTTGACCTTTCTAACTTGTAATCACTGCACGCTATTGGAAGTCCATGGATAATCTGGATTAAGACTAAGTAACATTGCAAGATCGTCCCACTTGATTTAAATTGCTGTATGGAGACATCTCGCTGTTGTTGTTGTTGTTGTGTGGGTATAGCCAAGTGGGAATAGCTTTAGCGAGCAACTTTGTGATGAATTACAGTAATTAAAGTACTTGAACTATTAAATCAAATAGCCCAAATGTACACTACAGACTATATACTAACACTATAATAGTAGAAATATGAACTAAACAACGTCAGCGACAGATACGGACGGCGACAACGACCCAAGCCGCGTCATTGATAAATTGAATTAATCCGGGGCTGAGTTCTCAAATGTTTCTTTTCATAATAAACTGCGACAATATTAAGTAATGAGGTCTACTCGGTAGATATATGTACATAGGTTATGTATGCAGTAGACTGCAAAGCCATATGTTTACTTTAGATTTCAGCTTCGGATGTGGGTGTGTATTTTGAGGAATATTTAATAGAAGTACTTTCACGCTAACACGATAATGGTAATCGTAAGTGAATTTGTAATTGTTGAAATTGCAGTTGTTCCATGTGCAAGAAGAAACAAAATCTGCATTTTATTGTTCCTGCCTCGGATTTCAAGCTAATTACAGGACACACGTCGCTAACAACCTACACATTCAATACGCATCAAGCGAAGCATATGTTCTGTACCAAGTGTGGGGTCCAGAGCTTTTACATACCCCGATCTAATCCTGATGGCATCGGTACGTCCCCTTTTAACTTGTCGTTTATGCAATGCCTGCATACCTGTTTACTTACGTACATGTTTTGTAACAATCATACATACATATGTCTATTCTCTACAAAAACCCCAATCCTATTATCCTATAGTCTCGTATGGGTTCCCAAATCTGTACTACGTATATTGTCATTGTCCATTGAACTTACTTGCAAGCTTTGATGCAATTTATGTAAAATCCTTCAGTTTATGTTTTTATCCTACCATACTTTCTTCATTGCTTACTATGATTACACTATGCATATGTTTTCAAATGTTTTGGAAGTAAATTATTCACGCGTAACTCATCTGATAGTACGAATTTACTGTTTACATATTTTGTTCGGCACAATGTGTAATAAAATGTAATATTTACTGTGTTCTTTAAAGGAATCATGCCACACTGCCTGGATAGCCCACAACCAACCAAAGTCACAATAGAAAAATTCAACGGAGATAAATGGGAAGAGACCATGTCCAAGTCGTCGATTCGAGACCGTTCTAAACCACGAAATTAATGATGAACTTAACCAGCACTAAAATTGAAAATTTTTATTAGCATACCGAATATATCTATGTAAATAACTATGCAAATATAAAGCGAACATTGCATGTATTATGACATGACTAACGAAAAGTTGAAGAAGCAATTACGTGATTTTAAATGTACTTTTGTTATCTGTGAGTTATGCGTGTCTGTCATATATGTACATATCATGTCATGTTGTTGTGCATAAGTGAGGTCGTGTTATTATACCTAGTATTATGTAGTAATGCAAGTAGTAGGTAATTATGTAGTTGTAGTTAAACTTGTAGTTCAACTTTAATTATTGATTCGTCAAGTAGTTATCGCGCTAATTAGTGCGGTGTCCCTTCCATTCGCGTAGCGTACATACCAGCACTAGACCAGCACTAGAACCAGAACCAGTACTCGTACCAACACCAACCAATGCCAATGCTAGCATATCAGTCATACCTAATTATAATGTAATATGATGTTATACTCTGTATACCTACACATTACTGTGCACTGAAACAAAGAAGACTTAATTAAATTCGAAATATGTAAATGCTTGTAATTAATTAATTCCTGCTATGCTGTGCGGTCATTACGTAGTACGTTTTGAAGAATGCATCTACAACCTAGCCTCAGACTGGATTCAACTTTGAGTAAGCTGACTTTAAGTCAAGTTCTTCACTATGCACCATACCATGGGGAGGAATCAAGTATTTCGTTAGGTTTGCGTAATTACTGTTATTTAAAAGAGTAATCGATGAACAATTCCACAGTGAGACTGTATCCGTTCCACTGAATTCCCCACCGATGCCCTCTTGACCAAAACCTCAGGAAAATGGCTGTTATGTCATTACATGGATTCGATGAGGTATCTAAATCCTGTTTACAAACTCTTATCACCAGAATTTTCAAAATCGGCTATTTTATTTAATAATTAATTACTCATTATGACTAATTTGTTTTTAACACTTGCTATCTGTTTCTTCCTGTTTGCAAACATACATGCATACTTATATGCGTATGAGTATTACTTAGTTGAGCTTTTAGTCACAAAAGAATTTCAGTTGTAAGTTACCCATCTTTATCTGCTACAGGCTACAGGAAACGTGAGGCAAGGGAAATTCACCGAAGTCAAATCAAAAGATGACTACGTTAGAAATACCGACGAAAATCATAATCTACATAACTGCATATATAGGCAGAGCAAGCTTCTGTCAATTGATACCGATTTTGTCGAGAGTGGAATGCGCACACACCGAAACCAAATCGAGTCGGAGCCAAAGTAAAGTTTGAACTTTTGGGATGTGAAAATAAAAAGATACTCACAGTAGTCAGAATTGAGTCGGAGAATTCGGGAGTTAGGTGTGTCTGCAGGAGGCGTACATAAGAAGCTAGTAGGCAATGCGTGGATGGGAACATGTGTAGGTATAGATAGGATATAATGTGCTCATGGAGAAGATTATAGAAGATGGGATGGGGGGTTGGAGCTGAGCGGAAGAGGAGGTGATTTGAAGATGTTGTTTGTATATGTAGAGCCAATCATGACCCAAATCACTTGCTCGACTGGAGAAAATCCATTCGGTATTATGAGGAAATCGGCTTATAGGTCCCTCGACTCGAACTTTTGCTCCATAATTGGAAAACATTCAACGTTTTCTGTATTTCCCGTTCCAATTACATCTCTCTTATCCCTCCCAACCGCTTCCTTTCCTTATTATCCCTTCTTCCAGTCTCTCTCTCTCTCTCTCTCTCTCTCTCTTCTCTTGACTTGGGCTATGTATATATATAGCCGTCGCTTCTTTTCTCCTCAACAAAACAAATCTTTATCTCTATCTTTCAAACATCCAACATAACAGTTTCAACTCAACTCAAACTCAACTTCAACTGTCTGTGGAACACATCATTTTACTTACTTATGTGCTTTCCTACTCTTCCTTCTACCCTCCTTACATTGGGTTGGGACATTCATGCCTTTAGTCGTCTAGTCATGGTCTGTCTTTACAAAATACCTTCACTCTTTTCAGGTTTTACCCCACGTTCCTTACCACTGTCTATACATGCGATTTACAATACTTGTTGTTATTTTGTTAGCTGTCGCTCCATCCTTCTTGACAAGCATGATGGTCTCACCTCATCCCATCTACAGAAATGCTTCCATCTTTCTCTCTTGATTCCTTCCTGTTGGGGCCACTAATAAGAATTATCCAGAGGCAAGAAAAATATGAGTTGGAAAAGCGACTAGAAACTTGATGAACGTAATACTTTGGATGTTCTCTTTCATTAGTTTTCCTGGTTCTGGATCTGGTTTAGATTCTAGCAGTGGCCATGGCCATGGCACTGCTGTTAGTATTCCCCATCGGCCAACTTCTCCGAACTAACTTGTACTTGTCTAGGTAAATACATAATACTAAAATGCCTACAGACTACAGTCTATTAATTATTAATTGTAGTATTTGTCCGGCTGCGCAGTGGATAAGAGGAAAGAGTAATACTGAGCAAAATAGTAACAAGTAATAGCGCAAATATTTTAATTATCTCCCTACAGCTCGGAAATTCTCTAGTGTGCTACACTATAGATGTATGATGTTGTGTGATGTGTTGGTTTGCTCTTTAATCGCAATCACAAGAACTGAGTAACGCCAAAGAAGATTAAATTGACAGTTAATTGTTAATAATGATGAGATTATTAAATTATTGAGTTGATTGCAATGTTGTAGTTGTATGTAGAGGTAAAAGTAGAGGAGCACCAAAGACAATGTCCCAAGACCCCAGACCCACAGTCTAGTCTAGTTCTCGTTCTCTTCCTTGTCCTCGTCCTCGCCTCCACGTGCCACACAATTTCATTAGACCTAACAATCAGTCATCATAGGCGGAAGTACGGGCAAATTGATACAATTATCTTTCCTTCATATGAACAATGCCAGGCTAGTATGCACACATGCAGAATTCACCCAGAACCGCATACACAGTCCCTTGCAACCCTACAATCTCCGAAACCCAAGTTGACAAAAATGTTCCGATAATTTAATTTGTGTGCAGCATCCCATCAATGGAATTACCTAGGTGCATAAGTCTGGCATGTACATTATTGGAGTTTAAGGCACAAGTAATGCTTGTAGTATAGATAGGCCTGTAGGCGCTTATAATTACACATTGTTTCTTCCTAATATTTACCTATTATATAATAAGCTGTAAATAGGAAGCAGTGAGGAGCAACAGCAACAGTCCCGACGCGTTGCTACCATTCTTTCGTAATTAAGTGCTACGTTGCAAATAAATAAAGCCTAATTTTCGCATCGGCTAATTTTGTTTACTTTGTCCGTGCCCATAAATGCAGAAGTGAAGTGGGTATGTGGAATAAAGGGAGGTACTCATCGACAGGCGAACTATGTAATATGGTTCACAACCTGACAATGATGATGACAATGACGTCGCCGAGGTATACTGTAAAGGTGATGTATTTGTTTTCTGCGATTTGGATTACCTCACTGTTGCTTCCTTTGGCTTTACGTTCCTAAAATCAACTATCTGTATCTGAAATAAAGTGAGACAATAGGTATTCGGCGTAATGTACTGATATTGGTAGTTAGGTGTAATTTTAAAAATCTAGATACCTACCTATGAGGTAATTGTTTTCTAATGAGGTGATAAGGCGCCTACATGTTTTGTTGAAATGGGAATGAGACGCAAAGGGAGTAAAGAGTACGAAAAGCATTTATTATTTTCAATGTGTGATATAAGCGTCCTAGTGACAATCCACTGCTTTGATTAGTTTTGACAAAGAGACAACGCACCCTACTCAAAATATATTACGCACGTACATCCATGGAATTATGTAAGTATGCATTTACCTGCACTTATTTGAGCATACCTTTACCACCTTATATCATGTCATAAAGTTATCCAACAAATAGTCGTATGTATGTAGTAGGAGCAGTTTCATGATTCCCCTTAATTACATCGTCCCAGACCAAAAACCTAGCCGTGGATGGCTTGACGAAAACACTCAGGCCCTTTGCAGCTGGGAACATTTATTAAAAGTAAAGGGAAGATGATACAAGATGGAATGAAGGCAGATGCAATGAGAGCAGAGCACAGTGTGCTAATATGTTTGATGTCTACTTGCAATATTAACTAAGACCCAAAGACCAGCGTTATACGATATGGTGACTTAATTCTCTCCATAATTCCTTTTTCCCGAGAAAATTTAACTCAGCTCTGGAGCCAGATCCAACAAAAGACTTGAGTCGACGAAAATGAAAAAACTTCGCTAAACTTTCATCTTTACCTTCTACCTTTATTGGAGCTCCACTTGTAGCTGTAGCTTTTGTTAGTTTATGAAACGAATAGCTTTCTCTTTGTGCTTTGATTCACCTTAAAGCGGATGCTGTTGATGTAGGTGTGCGTTATAATAAATTATGTGTAGATGTGATCTGGGTTGCGTTATCTGGATGAAGAGAGGCATGATGGTAAGATAATTTATTAGATGAGCTCCAAACTGTGTACACGCAGTCCCCGTGGAAGTTATGAATACATATTACCTAGCTACATAAGGAGGCATATTTTGTTGTATTAGATTTGAACGCACAGAAGTATAGGACCATGAACGTGGTTGGTAGCTAATCATTATTGTCATCTCGTTGAGAAGGATTCAAGGGGAAATGTGCCGCTTATTGTCCAGTGTATCCAGATAGACAGGTATCTCCACCATATCACCCTCATCACGAAGCCTTATTGAGCTTGTCACAGAGATTCCTAGTTTTCTTGTTCGTCCATAATGCAATCAAACAACATAGTAGGGCCATATTGAATCTTTGGATCTGAGACCACCCTGTGGGACACCCGTAAGTGAACGTATTACCTGCAGTCTCATTGTCACAACAGGAAAATAGATAGGAAAGCCAAATGCATGCAATAGTACCTACAACGTATACCACGTAAACTTCTCTCAAAACATTATTTAGATCCCAAGCTCTTTTAGTGAATATGAAAATATCAACATCAACAAAACAACCACCCCAATCCTGTCATCCCGTACTTTATGCACATTGAAGTTCCACATGCCTTGATCCACTGAATTACTCTAATTGAATTTAGGACGGGATCGCTGGATAAACAGAGTTATGTAAACTAAGAGCAGAATTTATGCAATTTTGAGTCCGAATTCCAATTCCAATTTCACCTTCGCCAAGAAATAAATGCATAAAACAAAACCGCGTTTGAATTTCAGTCGAATTGGAAAATTAGATTTTGTTACACGGACAGATTATGAGGCCAAAATATTTACTCACCAAAGTAGTCAAAGGAGTAGTGGAGATGTAAAGGGCACCAAAGAGAGGATGGTGCAGAAAGGAAAATTGTTGACAAAGAATGTTTAATTTATTTATTTCAAATGGATTTATTTACAAGGCTATAGAAGCATGGTACGTAAAACGAAGAGAAAAACGATTCATTTCAATTAAATGACTAACACACATTCCATATATTTTGTGCAATAAGTGGTAGCGGTAAAGCACAACCGTATCAAATTATTTAATCCTAAATTAATTGTTGTATTTACACTTGACCTGAGGAACGCAAGACTCATATCCTGAATGTAGCCGCAAATAGAATTCCCAATGAAGCATTATTTATCAGCAGTAGTAATTAATTTGCAGGAAGAACTTGTACAATTTAATTATTCACATGACTTCATGGGTAAGTAAAAGGAAATCAGGTTTTCGTTTTCACAAACTATAAGAATGAGAAAAATTGGGAAGTAACTTAATTAGATTCCGCATTATTTGTTCATGGGATAATGCCATTGAGGGAATGTATGTAGTATATGTATGGAATCCACGAGCTTCTCTTAATAGATTGGTACATACATATACCTAGGTGTCTTTATGTTTACTTATTCTACACAACATAATGTAACTGATTCATGGCTTATGAAATCTCACCATAACTTAACGACTAATAGACACAATTAACTACAAATGCTCATACTGGTTTGGTAAAAATGATTAATGTGAACGCAATGAAGGTATGTCTAGAGTCTCGTTCAAATGGTTTTTATATGACTTGCTAAATATTTTACTTATGGTATTATATAGTTAATATTCATACTTAAAGTACTAGTGTAAGTTGACCGCAGACAAGATTCTAGGATGTCGGTCCGAATTACTATCCGTCAAAATGTCAATTTCGTCGTCGTCTTCCTCGTCATCACTATTGTAGCTGTAGGACGACCTATTGGATGGAAATTTATCGGAGTCTGGTCCAGGTCTGGTGAGAATCGTTAAATCATCTAGGCGACCGCAGTCTGATACAGACATTGACATTCCTCGTAAGCCCATCTCTCCGCCTCTTCCTCCACCTCTTTGGGAGAAATCCATGGGTAAATCTAAACCAGAAGGGAGTGTTTATTAAAGCGTCTACGTCTACGCTACTCTTTAGCTTCCGTACACCACTTGTTTTCACTGTAGACCGAGAAACATTGCACAGTTAAGCACACTAACCATCAGTTCGTTGATTGTGATTTCCTTTAATGATTTCCGAGTCACTCAGATTCCCCGACGTAACAGATGAACTTCCACTCTTGTGCTCTTTGCTACCATCACTGCTTTTACGCATCTGCTTCTTGTGTTTCATGCGACGATTTTGAAACCATGTTTTTACCTTGGAATCAAGCATTCAAAGTATTTGTTAGTGCGGAATAATTATATAATATGGTCACTCTAATATTCACCGAGCCCCTATCATTTAATTTTTTACACTGCAAATGAATCCATCAAATAACTTGGTCTTACCTGGGTCTCTGATAAATTCAGTGCATTCGCCAACTCAACTCGTTCAGGTGTACTTAAATAACGCTGTGCCTCAAACCTCTTTTCTAGACCATTTAATTGCTGATCACTAAACACAGTTCGGGCCTTTCTTCTTCGACAATGCTTGGCATTAGGATCTCCTCCCGTAAATAATGAGCTGAATGGAAGTCCTGAATTGGAAAACAAAACAGCAAATCAAAACGAATCAAATTGGACGCAAGCTTGGAGATTGAAAGCAGAATAAACTAAAAATAATATTTGCGATGATAGTAACGACAACGACAACACCGAGCTCCTGTGAAAACTATGCAATTATATCTTTATCATCTGACATATATTGAGAGCGTGGGTGTCAATCAAAATCAAACACTAATTCAACTCCACCAGGACCCTTTAGAATTACTCCACTGATACCGGCTCTGCTTCTGACATGTTTTGACATGAGTTCTCTCGATATTTTAAATTGACGCTAGTGTAATTACTCAGACAGTAGTGGTAGAATCATACAAACTAATGAAAGCATTTCACAAGGTTGGTTGAAATGCATAATGACACAGTGGTAATTATCGAACAACCAAATAAGTTCTGATAGGTATATATATGTATATACTGATATTCATTTCGTTCGAAATAAGACAACTGTTCTAAATTTCTAAATAATCAGTAAACGTAGAAACAGGAAATAAATTCCTTTCTGCTGATGATTGCTTGTGAGAGGACTCTGAATTGAGAAGAATTCAGTATTCAAGAGCAAGAAATGAATACTGCCACGATTTCTTACAGCAGAAACTTGTATAAGTTAATCTGCTCGAGTAAGCATTATTAGCCTACCTACTTGGATTCTGACGGGAAGAGTTGCTTCATTTCCCTCCAATTACACGTAATGTCACGCGTTCAAATTCAATAATAATCCGTTGTCCTATGATAATGAGTATAGAGTGAATGGGAATGGTGTATGCCTACATGAGTATCCTTTCGTGTATGTGTCTTTGTGGCTCAGGGGGTAGAATCCCTGTAGGGTTCTCCTCGACTTGACATGACAGGGTAAGGTAATCTGTGTGAAAATGTCATAATTAGTGGGGATCAACTCAATCAGAGTTTAATCTCCTGTCACTGGTGACATTCAGAAGGAAGCAGGATTTATTATATCAGGTCATGGACATACCTCTTACGGTTCCCTTTCCTATCCGCACAGCGACCACTGCCTGTATTCTTTTCCTACCACCACTACATCGTCATCGCCGCCCGTGTAATCAGAGTCAGAACAAAAGGGATGAGAAGTTACATAATAAGGTACCTAACGTTCACAAGTATGGGTTCATACATATGATCATCTCATGACGACGACGATGATGATTCCATTCATTGCTCAACATTGCAATAAGAATTTAGGACACGCTTCCATTATGTAACTTGATCTTGGCAATCCCTTCGTAATGAAGAACAAAAGAGTGTGAGAGCCCTTCGCTCCCACACAAACCTCTAGCTTTGAATCGAAAAGAGTAGTAGCTGAATTCTAGACGATCATTCAACATTCAAGCAGCTATCTACTATATGCCATAATTATTATTATTCAAACAGCCAAATATATTCCTATAACTTAATATATACTGGGTACCCTGTATCCAGAGCTACTTCTCAAACTCTATGTGTACGTACAAAAGAAATTGAAACTACATGACAGAATAAAGTTCAAGCCTTTCTATTTTCATCTCAAAACCCTCGCACGACCTCGACCATCACTTTTATTTTCTTCCTCACAGAAATACCCCAATAGTTACTGCACAGTACCAAGAATAAACTTGACCCATGCTCATTATTGTCAATCAACTCTATTTCTATGGTCTAAAGTCATTAATTAAACTGCACGCATTTTCCCCTTCCGTTCCTAGACTCTGAAAATATCAATGTCAAAGCATTGCTCATGTGAACACTATGAGGCATAGAATTAAATATAGTTAAATTTCCAAAATCTTGGAAAATCCGACCTGAATTAGAATTACAAATGATAAAGCATAGTTTATCCTTAAAATACAACAGTGTTTTACCTTGAAACTAAGTAGTAAATAAATACTTGTATGAACTGATGGATCGAAAAAGTTAAAAAAAACGGCTATTCCGACAGGGAAAATGAAGGCATTTTCCACTAAACGAGAGTTTGGTGGTTTGTCTAAAGTAATGCTTGTGTTTATTTTTAAAATCAAATTTGTGTCACAATCCTAGTACACTCCAAATACTGTGGAAAATCAGTGGATATCCCCTCAGAACATAATAATTATATATGAAGCATTAGTATAGGCATGTTCCAAGTGTGTCCTCGATAGGTAGGTACACTGAATGGTGTCTTGCTCTATGCATTTACCACCAGTATCACAGTAATTCATTACATTTTACAGAACTTCCGCCCTATAGCTAGATTGGATTTTGGATAAGGTTGTAATTAAAAATTTTGAATTCAAACTATTCGACCTAAATAAATGCTCAAATGTTCTTTAGGCTTTAGAAACCACAATAGCTCCTTGCTCTACAATTTTCCAGAAATTAAATAGTTTTTGCGCTTAATAATGCTAATTTTTCCTCTAATAAATATAGCCACCACGGAACAATTTCTTCCGCGTTATCCAGTTTCCCCCTAAATGCTAGTATTAAGTATTGTTTTCTCCGCGTTGTAAACTATAATTAATTATAGCAATGAAAGTATTAGTCTGTCTTAAATGCAAGACTAGGTAAGTATCTTCGCTCTTGGTCTTAATTTGGTTCTACAGTATAGGTTCATACGCTACTACTTCCATTCACCGCATGTTATTGGAACTATCTAATTAACCGTTTTAAGGAAAACCTGGTAGTTGTTCAATCTAGTTTGTAAGACAACATATAGCATTTTGGCAGTAATATGAATATGTACATACAACCACCCATGCAAATATTATCCTTTTTAAACGACAAAGTAACTAACGAACAAGTAGATACATATATATTACGCCATAAGTATGAAGTATGTCCTAAAACTTGGATTCGGAACGTTCTCCACTTACCTACTCTAATAACTCCTTACTCATCTGTGGTAAATTTATAGCTTAAGCTTGAATGGATCAAAAACCAATCAGAATAATGCATGAGTAATTAGAAAATGAATCATTACAGTTTCTACCGGCCAAGTTTAAAAACACCAAGCAAGGATGTGACTATAGCTTTTAGGGCTCCAAAAACGTGCACTAATTACTAACAATTCGGAACATCACTTACCAGCAGCAGCTAGGAAAAACGGATGACTAGTAACATCTGGTCTGGGCATAAATGCTGGTAAATAAGCTGAAAACGAGGATAAGGTAGAGCCGGGAGACGAAGAAGAAAAATGTGGAGGGCCATCGGCCATCTGAGGTGTTGCTCCCATTGCAGCTAATCTCGATGCTACCGGTACTATTATATCTCTGCTCATGTTCTAAAACATTGTACAACAAAATCTTCATGAGGTCAAGTGAATAATAATTCCACAGTCGATTCCCTTACGAGTCCCTACATTCTATATCAAACATGACAAGTGATAAGAGACTGAGACATTTCCTACGATAAGTAACTAAATGGAGCTTTAATTCTCACTCTGTATAAAATGTAATTAAATATGAATTGAATGCACCATCAACGGTTTCTTGAATTGCCTTTGTGGTGATAATGATAAAATGGACAAGCCATTGAAGGAATTATAAAGCAATTAAAAGCTATCAACTTGTTAAAGAGGCTCTCAGTAGACAGTATTTCCGGTTGATAAAAAAATCGAAGTTTAAATATTATGAATATTACTGATTATTGGTGTATAATATTTCAGTACCTTAGGACGTTGGAACAAAATATCGTCAATAAGAAAGGAAGTGGAATTCTTTCCGTTTGAATAGCCGTTCGTCTGAAGATTGATTTCGTTGTCCGTTGAACACTGCCGGTTGTTCGAATACGATATACGCTCTCGGTACATTTTGCTTGTTTGTTTTTAAGAATTTCTTGTTTTTATTCTGATTCAACTTTGCACACAACAGTCAAAGACGCGTAAAGTTTGGCTTCTATGTCTTATGTTTTGTTTATTTGTTTTTTAGATTTCTTGATTCAAATGCAAAATTGAAGATAAAATGTGAATTTGTCTTTTGATGTGCTCACTGCGCATAAATTGAGTTTTGAGTACTTGTGTTTGTTAATGGTCGATGGAAGAATCCGACCGATTCAACTACTGGTTTCGCAATGACCACTTGTACATTCCGGACAGTTTTTAATATTATTAATTAATTACTGTTAACTTGGGCCATTTTCCTGGTGCAGGCGAAACATTAGTATTATACACCAAGTACTTACAACTTAGTTATGTGTAAATGATGGTCTTATCACGGTTGTCGATGCATTACTTTTAACTTTTGTATATATGTGGAATAATTGTGTGTAAGTTCCGCTGTTCTGCTGACCGCGAATGACGTGTCGCCGTCTCTGCGACAAGTCAACTAGAAATGAAAGAAACTCGTGCTATAGTTGTATCAATGGGTTGTTTGTGCTTACTAACAGTATTATATTTTATGTAGGTAATTAATTAGGAAACGTCAAAGTGACATTGGAGTCTTGGAGTGAGTGATGATACTCCCGGTTCCGAATTTGACCATGTAGTTGGTTCCTAAAAGAAGTACGGATTTCGATGCAAGCAAGCCAGAGGACGTAGCACAGGCAACTGTGAAGGTTTTCAGTCTAGGCCCGAATATCTTTCAGGAGGGTAACGGTCCTGTAGTGATGGAATAGACTATATTCTGTTGCCAGTGCAAAGATAAGTATACACGTGCTCGGGACATAGAATAGGTGAAAAATGAGTGCGAGTGGAGGTACATAATATTATATGTAACGAGGATGTTTCGGAGAATAGAACCTACCCGCATATATAACCACTCTTAGCAGCTGAGATTGAGAGGTAATGTTGGAGATTGTCGTTGTTTGTGTGTTGAAATTGCGGAGCTGGAGGAGGATCGGGGATGAAATATCAAATCACATATCTAAATATCCCTGTTTTACGTGTAGTTGACGCATCATTACGCCGATAATCGCGCATATTTTCCCGGAGTCCAACGGATTGGTTCCAGAGTCAAGATCGATCCGTCTCCAGGGTGTCAAGTGCCTGGCGACCAATACGGATCCAAGCTACAACTTGTGTTCGCATGTTCATTGGGGAATATGACTTTGGTCCATTCCTCTCTTCATCCTCATCCTCCAAAAATCTCAATCTGGACTGAATCTCGTCTCCAAACAAAATTGTCTTTCCGCATAGCCATGGATGTATATTATTTCATATAGTTCACTCCGAGTATGTCAATACCATATTTATATATATATGCACCATGTGCAGCCTCCAGGATTCGATAATGATTAATGATTAATGATCAATTGAAATCTCTCCATTTGCAGAAGAAATCGTAGTCAACTGTTCATGAATCCTTTACTTAATGTCCTGTATTTTTTGTTGAGGTACATACAACACTGCAATACAAAATCACCATTCTGTCAGAATAATCAGCAATTCGTTACTCTGGTTGAGGAAGAACGTTATTAATGATTGGCTTACATAGCACAGCGTTCCTAAATAGTTGCTAGTAGGAGTCGAAAATTATCTGAGTTTTCAGCTTGTGGCTTTTGTAAGCTTGGTATAATAAAACTAATTTTTAGCTTAAAATGTGAGATCACAAAGAGAAAAATTCAGAGAAGATTCAGGTTTTTTAAACCTATTCAAACCGTGCATTCCACTTTTGTCTCGTTTATTTGTGCGAAATTCAATTGGAATATTTTGTCTCAGCTAGATCGTCTACAAGTAGCTAAAATCCTAGGAATTCAACGTTTAGATCGTCTCTGGCATGACTATATTTTATAGGTATTAAACTTTGAAGGTACATGTAGGCGTATATTTTTATTCGTCTAGTTGATTATCGGCCGAAGCCTTTACAAGCCACTTCACGTTCTTAGGTTTACTAAACTATGCCTATGACTGGAGATAATATTAAAGCAAAATGTGCTGGATGATGACGAAAGCTTCCGTGTTATGCTATGAGTATGAAAATGTATGGGATTTGCATGGAATCTTACATTTTAACAAGAGTACATCTAGAATTTACATAGTTTGGAGTTGGTAGTTTTCGATTTGGACAATCGGATGAACTTTGAAAGGAAAGCAATATGATTTGATAGGAATGACTTGAGATTTCTAATGCACTGTTACTGTTGACGTTGACTATTGCAGATGTATGGAGCAAGTTTGTAGTTTTTCACTTTTCGATCTCCCTTTCTCTCTCGCTCTCTTCTAGTCTCCCTCTTGGATCGTAGATATGCTGCACTGGCTCTTGGCTTGACAGTCAAGAGAAACTCTCAACTTTTGAAATGTTCAACTCCACCAACTTGAAATCCACTCATCGTCAGTCAACAGAGTCGTCTCGTCGTCAGTCTTTTACTTGAAATCATCCATTTGGATAGGAAGCAAACCCAACGAAACCACCTTGCATGGAGATGGAAAGAGTTCAATCTGATTTCTATCAGCGTGAGAATCTTTTCTTTCCTTCACCGAAGTACCCGAACAAAAACTGATTTAAGCACAATTCTCTCTCAATTCACGACGTAATGAGATCCAACATCTTTTTACAATCTGTACTGTCGACTCGTACATGCCGTTCCCACTGCCACGTACTTTCTAAATACACGTCTGCATTGTATGCGCTGGAGGAATCTTCATCATCCGCATCTATATACAGCTATAACTGCCGGTGATGAGGTGGTTTCATCTTGTTTGTACTTTTCAGGCTAGTCTTCACTTGACATTTTTATTGCTACATCTACCATGTCGCTTTATTCCATGGAACATACATACGTGAGATCTTTCATCCTTTCAGTTCCCTTCGAAATGACGTGAGCACTTTTTCAATTTTTCAGAACTTTCCCTGCCTACAAGATGTATTTGTGTACCGTTTTTTCAGCAGTAGTTTTCAAAAATTTTCATTTAAAAGTTGTGCAATCGTGGTATTATTCATTCGTATAAAAATAGCATTGTAAAATTTTAAAATCATTTGCACTTGAAATTAATGACTGATGTCATTGATGTCGATAGTCATCTCCTTATCTATGACCCTGCAATTATATACTTACAGCTTCTATTTTTAACACAGAAACTGTATAAGTGCAAGTATAAGTGTAGTGTTCAATCAGTTCTCTCAAAAATTCAGTAGCCAGGAAAGTACGGTGCCGAGACGGGAGAGAACGTGAGAAATAACGAAGAAAAAATGGTAGCCCTTTTGTGAGGCTCGGACGATTGAGAAAAGGAATACTCATGTATTTTTGTCTACCGTGCCCATGGTTTATCTGACTAGTGAGTCTCATTTCCCAGTGATTTTCTGCTTTGAAAGCGTTTTGCAAATTAGGAGCACCATTAGAAACCGATGAAAAGGTGATAAGACACAAGGACTGAACATTCAAGCTTTCATCTTTTGCTTTTCTCAGCGTCAGCTTCGGCTTCAGTATGCTCTTCACTCGACGGGTGTATTTGGATTTGGATCCCACTGATAATCTCATTCAAACCGAAATGCTCATCAGCTCATCAACTAGTGAGTAGAAGTTGACTGCTCATCTTGTTTAGCCAGGCTAACATAGGTACCTACTTCTCGTCTCTTCTCTTATTCTCTTCTGGAGACTACCTGCATGAAAGCAAATTGCAAAGCATTGAAAATCAGTTTTGATGACCATTCAAAACATTATGAATGATGACTGGGAAGACAAATTATATTTACGCTTTACCACCATTATTAAGAAGTTGCTTTTACTGAGACTTATTACATTTTGAGGGAAGAATGACTAGCCTCAATGGAACTGTGTGCAGCTTATCTTGTGTATATGTACTTAGGTACTCATTGTGTTTGCTGTATTCTAATGGGCAGTTTTGAACAGCATTAAACTATAATTATAAAGTGGAGGAAATATCAGTAGGTATGTATTAGTGTGGAGAGATGATTATTATAGAACTTGTTAGGTACCGATTTGTGAATTTTGACCAGAGTGTATTGTGTAAAAAACTGTATTTCCGTATGTAACAAGACAAGATAAGACTGAACTTTTTTTAGCTCAGAATATATCAGGAAGTCGTTGCCATTGCCGTTGCTTCTGCCTGATATCTGAATGTTTGGCCACACGACTTCCTAGTAGGTACCAGTAGTATTGGTTGAACTACTTTGTACAACTTTTGTTTCAATTTCTACATTATATCCATCAAATATTTTATTACCCATTTGTCCACAAATTTCTACCATGTATTATAACTTCCAGTTTAATTTAAACATTATACTCTACAGCATTAGAAATAATAGGCCAGCATCATTATAAAGACAGACGTTTCAATTCGGAGCTTCTTTGCGGTTGCTCACAGTGAACTTGTAGACGTTATAGTTGAATAGAAAGAAGTGTCGAAATACAGATAAAGATAACCGAAGTCGTTCACATCCACGGTAGACAATAAACCAGACTACTCCTTTACCATCGGTTTTGGAGTTTTCGTTTTAGAGGTCACGAAACCACATTCGTTTCCCTGTTCACTTCCAAATTCTTGATAATCTGGACTTAATGTCTCTCAAGATTTTAATTACAAGCAGATAACTTCATGTATAATGTTTCAAGTATCATTACATTATCTATTACAAATTTAGTGACAAAATACCAAAGGGCTTTGAACTTTATGATCGGACGTTGGTCATTTTTTCTCTTTTCGCATCAGATAAATTTGATAACAGCTCGATGCAGAATTGAACTTTGTCTCAGCAACCGCAAAACCAGAACATTGGTAGCCTGCCTCAATATCTCAATTAGTCTGCATGGAATTCAAATACTAGAAGCAGGTAATATGTAATTAGTAAAGCACATATTCTGATAATTCTCGCACTATTTCCATGTCTCAAGGAAACACTCATATAAAACGCTAAGACTAAAGTCACGCTTGCTATGTACATACAACAAAATATCGTTTTTCGTTGTAGGTATTTGAAAATCATAGATACCTACATTGATCGACAGTCTGACTGGGAGTTGGAGTATAAGTTGCTCACACATGATTCCACTAACGATATTTAAGTTGCAGTAAATGCGGGTAGTGTTGGAATTGAAGAGCCTATAATTTCACATTACACCACATTAA
>JAAXYX010002337.1:0-17948 GCA_036851915.1 Ptenothrix huangshanensis
CAAATGTTCCACTTGTACTTGTCTCATTTGTACATCCAACCTTTAACGATTTTGGGTTTAGGGTTTTTGGCCTATTTGTATTTGTACCAGCTTAAATTCACCCAATCGATCGATCCTCTTTCTAAACCTGGATGATTTTTAAACCTACATTCGTTCATCCTTGCTATTTAGAAAAAATCTGCTTCATAAAAGTAACATGCTCATAATAATAGAAATAAAATTAATATTAATAGTAATCGTAATTTCTCGAGATTAGCATCGAACTTGATTAGGTTGAATGCAAGCGTGGATGGAGATGGAGATGGAGGAACAAATTGGATGCTCTTTTTTCTTGGCACAACCACCAGCCAAGTCTCCATAACTGGGTGTAGGGATGCATGTATGTATGTATGTATGTATGTAGGTGGGTATATGTAAGTGCTTCCATAAATCTAGAATGTATAACCCTGTCTGTTTTGTTTGTAATGTATGTACATAAATAGGAAAGATTGGACAGTAGTCAAAATCCAGAATGCATTTATTTTATTTTCTATCAGTAAATGTCGAATGGGACAAATAAAAGACTGATTCATAATTTATGGACGCTACTGCCGGCTTGGCTGCTGCTACTGCTTCCGTTCCATCTACATACATAATAGGTAGGTAGGTACCATGTCTATGAGTTTGGTGAGCAAAGTAGTGACTTGCGGTATACATAAAATAAAAGCTCAAGTACTATGTACGCGAGTTCGTTGGTTGATTCGTATGTCAAGATTGTCGAGAAAAATAAGTTTTACTGATTCACATCTAAAAGGGCACACCTAAACAAATATCAGTTGAGTAGTTGTCGTAGTAGTGGGAGACGAGGAAGAATAAGAAGAATTTCTACATTTGTAGTAGTAGCAGTTAGAAGTAGAGGCAGAAAGTAGACAGTAGTTGGTTAGTTGGTGGCTAAACTTTCTCTGTTTAAAAGTTGCCGAGGTGGATGCATAAGGGAATCTTATGGCTTACCTCCTTACCACTGTGTCTACAGAAGACGCACATATTTACAAATAGAAAGGGGAGGGGGTCCTGTTGGGTTCATGATATGTAAGAAAGAGTGAGTCAAGTAACTGTACCTACTGTACCCATGTATGTCTCTAATATGACACCAAACCACTAACTGTAAGACCATACCATACCATACCATACCATACCATACCATGCAGGACAAGGACTAGGACTAGGTCCAGGCAAGAGACAAGCTTGTGTAAGTTATGTGTTAAGGTCTTGTGGAGAGTCACCGATAAATAAAATCTATGACTTTGCTTATCTTGAAACAACTTACACGAGATTGAGATTTTCCTCAAATACAGATCCTTCATCTAGACTGGAACTTCTTAGTCATAAACTCGTGAACTCATGCATTCACCCTCGCAACCTTAAAACGGCCGATAGGAAACTGAAACGTTCTATCATCCCATCTCACTTCTGTAACCAAGTCGATACCGTATTAGTATTACAGCTATTAGCGAGTAACGGAATTATTAGTTGGTAAATAACATGTGCATACATAATCTGTTGACGACATATCTACAAGATTTCTTATTCACACATCTCACTGCGTCTGATACAAATAAACAAAATAAATAATATTCATACCTAATCCATGTTTTTATCACAAGACCTCAGTTGATATTTCTCACCACGACGTAATCTCAATCTAAATACTATTTTGGTACATTTCTCATGATTTCCGTCTAGTCATTATTTTATTATGACTCGGTATATAGATGTAGGTATGTCAGGTGAACCGTGAGAAGGTAAACATCAAGCTACACTACACTATGTACACATACACACTGACCCGGTGAACAGTTAAAATAATGTTACACAGTTACCTTGAAGATACCATTTGTTTGCTTAATCTAAATTACATCAAAATGCTAAGAACAAAAATGTCCTTACAGCTTCACACGTATGGGCTTTTCCAATTGAACTCATAAACACCAACAAAGTCCCGTTTTCCCATTTTCCACACTTCCATTTATGTGTCGTTACTTTCAGTTTCGTTTCGTTTCATTTCGTTTCATTTCGAATGTTTTGTTTCGAGTGCTGAAGCACTACTCGTGCAGCATTCACAGATGAAGAAACTGAAAACGAGAAACCGAAACAAAAGCAGCGAGAGCGGAAAATAATACTAATTTTAATACAGTGAGGTAAATTATGACCGAGACCAAGTTACAAGTTTCAACCGGCATCGTGTTCCGTTCGGTTCTGATTCCTACATGTGAGCAGGGAACTTGGAATGGAAAAGTGGGAAATGGAAAAGTAGGCAGCGGTAGCACGTTCTCCTTGTATACGTCTGCAATTTTTATTTTATCCATCGGCAAACTAAACTTTTCTCAAATTCTAATTCTAATTTTCCTTTACGAGCTTATGAGAATGGTTGATTACGACTGGAGAGATGATATCATGGAAAGAGGTTGTTGGTTGTGCCGTTGCCGTTGCTGCTGCTGTTGCTGAGCATGAGCTGGAAATCCGCTTAGTGTGCCTCCGTGCTCTCCTATGTACTTTATGATTAATTGATTAGAAAAAAATGTACAAGGAAAATAATTAAAAAGAAGTAAAGTAAATTCGTTCAAATTACACACACACACATACACACACACACACTACTTACGACTTAACTGACTTATTATTAGATCCTATCATTTGTGCATATGAACTGGGAGTAAGACTTACGATTAGAAGAGAACTTATGTATTGGTCTTGTTTCGTTTCGTTTATACGCTTTCGGTCCCGGTCTCCTTCCTCCGTCCCAACGAACACTCCGACTCGAGCCAGAACGCCAACTTTCATTCCAATTTCCAAGTTATTATGTGACTATGAGCTCAGAAAGAGAAGAGAAAAGAGAAAAAGATTACTTGAATAAAACTGGGACCGATTTAAATGTTTTGGGAATTGGAAAATTTCAAAATCCGATTAGGTTTTCAACTTTGGCTACGTTTGGCTTGTCTCGGTTTGGTTTGCTTCGGTCGTTCCTTTCCTTGTTGGAGCAATACTTGTATGTACATATAGGCATAGCGAATAGATTTACAGAGTAGTCAGAGTAAAGCAGTAATTGAGTAATGCAGTCTTACATATACAAAGATATTATATAGAGTGTGTGGGGAGATATGATAAGCGTATGTGTCTGAGACTCTGTGAGGAGCTTCAAACGTAAAAACATGAGTTGCTTCAATGGTCTCGAATGGAAATGCATGAATGTAATCAAGTCACTTACAAGTACAAGAAACTTGCACATGTCTTAGCCCTGCCGAAGCACTAGTTCCAGCACCAGCACCAGAACCAACACCAACACCAACACCAGCACAACGACATCCCATACCTTTCCTCGTGCCAGTGTAAACAACAATAGGAACTAACGACGGCTATTGTAAGTACCTACCTAAGTAACCCAAGTACCTACCAACATACATACCTACATAGTCACAGCACAGCAGTAGTAATTATTAGTATGTATGTAGATTCGAAGGCAAAGTCAGTCAGCCACGCTCACCCACAGATAAAGATACCCAGTGAGGACACAACTCGCAACTTGCACTCTCTTATTCACCACATTCTCCTTTGCATTCTCTTTACTTATCATGCCGAGCCTTCGTCTTGTCTTGTCTGGTTCTGGTGTTGTCTCGGCTCGTCTTGGATTTCCTGCACGAGTAAAAAACAACTATAAAGAGAAGAGCGTAAGACAAGACATGACCAAAAGCAAAAGGAAAACCAAAGGCAAAACCAGCGTTCGGGAAAAGGTTCATCTTCCGTTGTCTTCTTCCTTCATTTTTATAAGTAGATACGCTCATCTAGTCAAGCATCAAAGCCAAGCCAAAGCAAGCATCAACCAAGCCAAAGAACCGAGTTGGTTTCTTTCTTCCTGTGTTGTGGACGTGAGTAAAGATGCAAGATTCAAGCCTGGTCGGTAGTCGGCGTGTAGTAGGAAGAGTGAATAGTTGAGCGAGCTTAGCATTCAGTCTAATCATAAAACTAAAAAGTAACAAGTAAGCACCCAAGCCAAAGCCGTATCAACTACTTAGGTAATGTACCCGTGCAGATAGACCTAAGCACCTTCCGAACCAAGTTTTGTACAACTAATACTCATTCTCATTCGAATGCATGAATGTTTATGCAAACGTATCATGTATAAGGCTTTTAAGAGTCTAAGACATAAGGTCAGTCAGTTGGTATACATTACATTTGTAGCTATATGGATAAAGAGCATTAGGAGAAGAAAGACTGCTGTGCTCGTCTTTTGCCTCATCACCCTCTCTCTCTCTCTCTGGATCATCTCTTTTTCTGCTCTGTTCTACTCTTCTCTGTTCTACTCTACTCTGTTCCTAGTGACGGTATGTACGCTCAGCAGGAATGATATGATTGCATAAAATAACATTGGAAAACTTTTGGTTCCCTAGTCTGTAGTTTCCTTAAACTATCTTTGCTTTTGGGTGTACTTCATAAATTAAAATGCGGCTGCATTTATTGTGTCCGCATTCATAAGGGAATAATGGCTTCTACTTTCTACATTACTTACATGGCTGTAAGTTCATGTGTGAAGCTCACTAAAGTTAAAGTTTGTTCGTCGGTTCAAGCGAGGACTAGCACCAGGCTCGGGTCCAGAGAGTAACGAGTAAAAACAGATAACTTACTTTATGATTCCATGCCAGAACAAGGTAACAAGGACGGCACACCAAACCAAACCAAAGCCGACCAGACCAGGCCACATTAGACAAGCCAAGCCAAGCCAAGTCAAGCCGAGCCAAGCCAAGCCAAGCCATGCCATGCCATGCCAGTCCAGACATGAAAACGAAAATGAGAGACCAGTGTGTTCAGTAATAATAATAACAATAATAACGCAATGCAATCCGATGCAATGTAATGCAATATACAACACATTAAGGGTCGGGAGAGTCGGGGCAGAACCCAAACGGACTCGCATGCACATATTACATAGGTACATACATAAGTAACTGGAAAGAAAGATGCATACGGTGTGGAAATGGAAATGAAAACGAAAACGAACAAGGGACTCTGAGTATACAGATATAGACACCAAGCTACATCTGGAAATATCAAATACGAAATCCGAAGGCAAACTTACAAACATGACGTAGGGAAACTTAGTGCCTACATATATGTAATGTAGGAGGAACGAAAACGCGTCTATGTATGTATGTGTTCGTCGGAAGGGCAAAGAGAAAGAAAATTTACTTGATGCTTGGTGATTGTGTACAATGCAGAAGAGAAATACACAGGTCCAGGACTCTACATAAATAGAGAAATGGAGAGAGTAGATGGGGAGTAGAGTTTCCAGTTAGAGTTTCCGCTGCTTCCTCAACTTGCTCCTATCTGCACAGTTTAGTTTGGTAAGTGGTTCCATGACATTAGTGCAATGTATCGGTTCCCTCATCACTTAACAATATTCAAGTACATTAAGATAGAAGAGCGGGAGTAATAATATTATTAGAGACAGACAAGACCAGGAGTTTGTTCACGTAACCGATCCCAATGTCGATCCCGATCCCGATCCCAATCCTAATACTCCACGACTAATAGTAATAGTACAAGTATATATCCATAATGGAGATAAATACAAAACACAAAGCCGGCATTGGGATCAAGACTAGTACAATGATCATGACGCTTCGAGATGGGAATATGGAGTAGATGAAGCCAAACCAAGCCAGGCCAGGCCAGGCCAGGAGAAGAAGGACCCTTCCCATTTCATTCGCATTCTAATCTCAACTTGTATGCACACCAGCACCAGCATAGCACCAACCAGTAGGAAGGTAACCAGAACTATTTACTCCCATGCCATGCATATCCCATTGCATTGGTCATGTGTACTGATTAGTGCGTGTAGCTGCTCTATGTACACTGTGCATTGTTAACGCTTCGATGAATTCCGTTGATCTTACTCTCGCTCCTGGTTTCCATGAGTTTTACATTCTACGCTTAGACAGAAAGACAGACAGACAGAGACCGATTTTAGCCTCCATCAAGAAATCTATTGGGTTATTACTTGGAAGTAAGTGAAGCTGAATAATAGCCCTAGTACTAATCCCAATAAAGAATTCCTGGGTTCATATTCATCTGCAAATGGGCAATGTACTTACATATGTAGGTACATACGTAGCACGGGACTTTTATTGGAGAATTTGAATTGGGAATTACTCCAAGTGAAATGAAGGTAAGGTGCATACCTGTCTCCATTCTTTGACATCTTCTGCCTCCATGACTATAGCTGTTAAGCTTCAATCTCTATGGGTGGATTTGAATAACGATGATAATGATGACGACGGTCAGAAGGACGGCACAAACCCTGAGTCTGAATACCGAGAATGTGGATACCTATATGTACACTGGTCGTTGTTGTTAATAGCACCGGTCCTACTTGGACAATCACAATCAGAATGTGGATGTGGATACATTTATTCCTCTGAGTCGTCTTCAACATGTGTAGTTGCTGTCACCACAATGCACTACAATGCAATACTGAAGCAGAGCAATGGCATCACGTTTTTCTTTTTCCCTTCGCTCCCTCACTCCCTCCCTGTTGCATAAGTTGCCGGTGCATTTGTACTTGCAGTTGTCGTAGTCGTTGATATTGATGTTGATACTGAAGCTGATGTTGATGCTGATGCTGATGCTGATGCTGATCCGATGGACATGGCTGGAGATACTTTGGAAAATTCTACTTTGAATTCGAGCAAGTATTCAAGAAAATAAATGTAGATGGGTGTGGGAAACAAGAAAGAAGTTGGAAAAGAGGGAAGAGAATCGGAATCTGAATCTGAATCGCTTTCTACAATTGCACAGGAACATGATGCACACGACGAGTGAAACGAGGGTGGGCGGGAAAGCAGGAGTAAAAGGAAAGCAAAGTAAGTCTTTAAATGCGGATGAGTAAATAGATTTACATTAGGAATATTGGTTCTTCTCACAAGTCCAAGTCCAAGTGTAAGTCCAAGTCCAAGTCCAAGTCGTAGACGAAAGCGAAAACGAGAAGGAGAACCAGAACCAGAACCAGGACCAGGACCAGAGGACGAGATGTAGATGAGATATTCCAGGATTTTCAAATATCAACAAAACCAATATTCTTAATGCAGGCAGAGTGTGGAATAGAATAGATGCAGAGGCCAGTTTATTGGTGAACATGTCAGAGCAAGGAATCCAAATCCAAATGTTTTCCGTCCCATCACCATTATCACTATTAGTATTATTACTGGAGACTGGGACCGGAGACAATCTCTTTGGATACCTACATCCCTCCATTTATTTCCTGTATGTATATCCTAGTGATTCTCAGACTACGGAACGATGTCACATTGAAATTGGAAGTGTAGGTTGATGGTGCTGTTGATGTTGATTTTGATGTTGATCGAGGGTGGAAGGCTACAAACAAATGTAAAAGTATGGGAAGCAGGAGTGGAATCAGAAGCTTGAAACGACTGTGAAGATGTAAAGCTAGGGCTACCGCTTGCTCCTTCGTCGTCGTGTACAGGAGAAAAGCTATGGCTAGACTTCACAGATACTTGCAGACAAACATATAGGTATGTATTCTGCATCAGAAATTTAATGTTAGTGATACTATGACAAGACAATAATGATAAGCATGTCATCTAGAGTCCTGAATGTGGAGGAATATATTCTATGCTCCTTCTTCCATCTCCATTGCCTGTCTTCATCCCCACGATCTCGGCCACGGTTCAATCAGGATTGTAAACATAAGGAGAGAGAGACAGAGAGAGGGAGTGAGAGAAAGAGAGGAATACATTGCAGTCGTAAGGAAAGCAGAAAGAGAGAGAGAGAGAGAGTGAGAGTAAGAGACTGGAAGTAAAAGGAGAAGCTAAAGCTCCCCTTGCCTTGGAAGGATGTGAAACCTCATCGTGTGAACTCATTAACTAGTCTTGATGGAATCAGTGTGTATATGTACCAGCTTTCCTTAGTGAACTTCCACGGTGCTCATCGGCTCAACATTAGTTAGTTACTTTGTACAGATACAGCTTCTGTCTAAGTTTATGGTAACAGTTGGAAGGGATTTATATTTATCTTATGGAGGTGGAGGTGGAGGTTTCGTAGCTTAGCCGACAGACACTCAAGTACCTCTACTTCCAATCTACTCTACCTTTTCCCTGCCCTACCCTTCATTTCCTTTTTCGATTTGCTTTTGGTTCTGGATTTTGGATTATCAGGACTCAGGAGCGAGAGAGAGGGAGAGAGAGAGAGAAAATTCCATAGACCGAATCATCATTTCCTTCCTCAATTCTTTTCCTCCGAGTTTGGTCTGGTCTGATCTGGTCCGGGTCTGAATGTCTGTGACTTCCATGGGCCAAGCCAAGCCAAGCCAAGCCATGGTATTTGTATGTACGAGACTTGAGCTAAACGTAGTCTTAGGTGAGCACTCCCACATTGCCTTGGTTCTCACTCGCTCCTTCAATCTACCACAAAATCCTACCGTTCCATAGTTGCAGATCTGCTCATCTTTCTTCTTCTATCCACTTCTTTCTTTTGCATCTTCCTCACATCACATATCTCCCTACCTACATCCGTAGCTTCCTTTCTCCCTTTTCCTTTCTGACTTTGACTTTTGCCAAAGCTACAACCAAAATAGTATATAGGGTCTTTCAGGACTTGAGTCTTAGTCTTGGTCTTGGTCTTTGCTTCGCTCAACCCTCCAAGAATCTAATACGAATCATGTGTTCAATGACCAGCGAAACTTACATTTATAGAATGAAAAGGCGACAATCCGATTTATGGGATTGTCAATGGTTTGGTTTCGTTCTCTTCTCTTCTCTTCTCTGTCCCACCCTGCCCTGGCTCACTGCCTCGACCGTGTCGTTGTCGTTGTCGCTGTCGTTGTCGTTAGCGTTGGCGTTGTCGTTGTCGTTGGCATTGGCATTGGCATTGACGTTGGCGTTGGCGTTGGCGTTGGAACAGGCGTAGGATAGGGTAGGGAAGTGGACATTGAACGTGGGTAAAAAGGGAAAAGGATGAGAGAAAATTCAGCTTTCCTACACTTGGCCTTCATTTCACGAGATCATTACTGTCCAACCTCCGTTTCACGGATAGGTATAGGTATATCTACAGTACTGAGCGTCCAGAACCGTCTTCTTGGCAACTTGGTAAGTAAGTATCTGTAAGTGCATAGACATGAAGTACGGTGGTCCCCACATCCCCACGTTGTCAGGAAGTCAACCAATAAAGATCATTTTCACATTTCCCAGCGTTCCCCTCAAAATTACCTGTGTCATTAGCTTACATGCACAACTTATTCCCAACTCCAAGGAAACGGCTGGACCTTAGGCGCTTTCTTTCTATCCACATACATAAATGTTTTATCCCTATCGAAATTACAAGCTAATGCAGACCAGTGCAATTTATGAACTAGTTACTTGGTGACTTTCTATGGAAGATGTTTGACATCTTAAGTTGAAGTCAATGGACACTAACAAATAGTAAGGAGAAGTTCAAGTGGTGGAAAGTTGCTACATACCACTACGATAGCTGCAAAGTTGCGAGGTGAAAAATACATACATAGAATACAAGTACCTATTGATATAGAGTACCTATAAATGTAGGTACCTATACATAGTTAGTCAAACAAAAGTTTCGAGAGTATAGATACTTTGCAGTTCAAAATAGGTCAAAGACAATAGAAAGTTGAGAGTTTTATGACTATGACAGAAATTGCTTCCAGTGTCGTCTACACCAATTATAACCGCCTACCATGTTGCATAATATGTACTTCAATACATACATAGCTCGAGGAGCTCTTGACTGCGCTTTTCACTTGTTCCATTAGTAATACTCACAAGGCCTAGGAAAGTGTACTCCGTGCACATGCACTTGAACGTTTGCGAATTCTAGACATTAGTGGTACAACCAACATGACGGCTTATTATTACAGTGGAAATTAGATGGACAGCGGATATGAAATTATATGTACAGTCTAAATAACTTGGAGCCAAATGACACAACCGGAGGATTATGTAATGCCATTTTCTCTTTCCCTAACACCTTGCACTGGAACGGGGTTTTAATTTGATAAATTCGCAGAAGGACTGTACACTGTACACTAGATGAGCAGTATAATACCACCGCCATCAAGACCAGAACAGTTAAAGCGCTAGCTCCAGTACAACTACAAAATACACACTACATAGTCGAGTAATACTTACAAGGAAGTAAGTAAAGAAAAAGCTGGGAAGACAGGCCAGGGAATGAAAAGGAGTTGCAGTCAAGCAATCATTTTCAAGATGAAAATTTATTACATTCTATTTCGGACCACTCTCGGTCTTGAAAATGTAGACTACAGTAATAATGAATTGGCACGTTATTAGCTAGTGGAAAATTGAGTGGGGTCGGAAAGTTGGAGTTGGAAGTTGGAAAGTGAGAGTCAGGGAGAAGGAGAAGATAGAATAAAATGAAATGACAAGTGAAAAAGAAAATTATGCATCCTTGACTTGAACTCTACTGTGAACGCGACTCCTCCACACAACCCTCCTACTTGTTGTAAAACTAAAGCTGTTCTCCTTCTAAACTAATTAGAATTACTGGTGTAGCAGAGAACATGTGTACGGAATTCGGGTGGCCAACGCCAAAGCCAACGCAACGCTACGCAACTCTCTTCCATCTACATACATGCTTGTACATACGCCCAGTGCGAGCAAGTGAATATGATGAATATGGCATTTGAGATATGAGGACGATGACGAGTTGTGTGCGGTATGGTGGAGTAAGATACACCACTGATATTGCTGTTGTCATTGCCGTAACCGTTGTCGTTCTCGTTCTCGTTTGCATTGCTCTTGTGCTCTGTAGCGAGGTAAACTCAAAGGATGAGAAATGTCGAGTGTAGAGTAGGATCTTATGATTGTCTACAGCAACAGCAACAATGACAGTGGAGTAAAAACAAATCGGATTTTGAGAAAATTAAATGCAGATCCAACGTCCGTATAAAGTCTCTCTGCAAGGGAATACAAGATATGTACAAGTGACTCTGTGCTACATGCATATGTATGTTTGTATACATGCAATGTATGCCGCTCGATAGTTCGTCTCTGTAGTATTTGTAGTGCACGCAAGAAAGTACTGATTGTAGGATGCATGCATGGACGGATGGATGGATGACTGGGTGGCTGGTTGACTGGTTACATGCATATTGGACAGCTATAAAGGATTTTGTGGTTGAATACGAAATATGGTTAAAATTTAATTTAATAATTTAAATTTGATTGGAGTTTTCCCTGGATGAGACGAGGACGAGACACAATAAGAACAGTAAAGGGCACTTGAGTGGAAAATTACATTTTACACTGCGCATCACATGAGGATGCATACAGATGACGAGCTTGGGATGTTGGCTTTGGCTCTGGCTTTGGCTTTGGCTTTGGCTTCGTTCTCAGCCCAAGCTCATTCCTTATGCCCATCTAGACCTACGAGACCTAGGCCAAAAACCAAAACCAGCTACGCACCATACCTATATAAATGATCGAATGTAATGTCGCAGTCATCGTCGTCATTCATGCTGCTTTATACATGCATAGGTATGTATATAGTTATAGCAATATAAATTATGCACGTATTTGGATATTATTTTGGTATTGGCTTGGTTTGGCTTCCAGATCCACTACTACCCCCTACTCTTCGCAAGTGTTCTCATTCACAATGACAATGGCAATGGCAGTGGCAGTGGCAGTGGCAGAAGGATGCTTAGGCTATGGCAATACTCTACATACATACCTATCTGAATTCTTGAGCTTTGGCCATGCCATAATACATACAAAAGCTTGCTGTCTCTTCCGCTGTCTTTAAGAAGTTCTGGCCCTGTTCTCTTCCTATTCCTCTTTTATTGGATTGGGTACAGTGGTGTGGACGGCACTGTACTAATACCCCAAACTGAAAACTGATGCAGATGCCTTCACTCTCGATTCCGATACAGTGGATACACAGATATCATGCATGGAGACACACTGCAGTTTTGCTTTTAGTTCTAGACACATGACATCACTTGAACTGAAACTGAAACTGAAACTGAAACTGAACTGGTGCTGGTGCTGGTGCTGGTTTTGGTGCTGGTACGGATGCAACTTTGCCTTACATAGAGCATTAGCCAAGTACTTACATCCATAGTTGAGTACGCTAAGATATGCGCTGTATGCTTTACATGTAAGAAATCTGGACGACGAAAGATTTTAGGAGACTTCCTCTTGGTCTCACCATACATAAGAGGAGAAGAAGAGAAGAGTAGCAAACGAGTTGGGACGAGAATCCATGAAACACAAATACAAGGAAACCATCTTCTTTCCCACGAACAACAGCTAACAGCTCTAGAGACGCGAAGCCAGACTACTCCGGACCAACAACTAGTGGAAGGCTAGAACTGTAGAATAGAAGAAGAAAACGACAACGGCGACGGAAAAAGTTTTCTCGTGTTCTTTTTGCACGATGACATCAACTCAGAGAGCGAGAGAGAGAGAGAGAGAGAGAGAGGACCCCACGACAATAACACCAAGGCCGACAATCCGCATCCACAATCCTCAATAGAAATAGAACAGAACAAGTCACAACAAAAAGGAGACGATACATACTCTTTCTCTTGGTCTTGGTCTTGGTCATACATTGGATACACTTGTCCCTACACTAGAAATAGTCAAGTAGAAACAGGCACTTATCTATACAATTGTAATTATTGTCTATACATATACCACCATTCCATGTTTCGTGTAACCCGTCGTTTATTTAGCTGAGTCTGGAAGTGGAAGTGGAAGTGGAAACTGGGAGTAGTGGAACTGGAACGGAGACCAAAGAAAGTAGAGCAACCCTTTTACATGCATATCCGCAGTCAGTCTATTCATACTGGTCTCTCTCTGTGTACCTAGTGTCATTTTGCAACTTGAATCCAAACTAGAGAAAAGTAAGTACTCGAGAATGTATCTCTGAAATTCGTCGTACATATAGTACCTATTTAGCTATTAGCTGACTACGACTATGACAGTAACTGTGGTTGTGTCGTGGCCTTTGCACATTTTTATGCTCACGTACATACATACTGCCTACAAAAAACATACACTGGATAATGTACATAATATGTACTTGTCTATACCGGGCAAGCCAAAGGAAACAACCACCTACCATGCTCATTCCAATAACTCTTGCTTGTCCCCATCGTCTTCTCCGCGAACACATTTAAATAGTGTATTTTTTTCCAAAAAATTCAAAGGAAAAGCCCCTAAATTACAAAAATGTCCGTTCTCGTTTTTTCAACATATTACTCCAAATCTCCTTTTTAAACTCTCACCGTAATTTGTAATTTATTGAGCAACTTATTTTCCTTCCCCCTTTCTCCCCTTCCTCCGAGATTCTTCTTATTCCGCGGAACAAGACAACGACCACGACCACGACGACAAATGGTTCAAGACAACCCGGCGGAAGCAAGAATTATATCGTACGGATAGACAGATAGATCTTATTTTTCTAGATTAGCTTAAAAAATTCGGAAAGACACACAGCTTTCCTTTCACAGTACTGATATGTTGTTATGCATGCCTACATATCTATATAGAGAACCGAGCACGGAAACTAGAACCGGTGTAGGAACCATACACAACAGTGGAAAAGAGAAAGAATGTTTGGGTTTCAACGTATAATTTATTGGAATCGAGTAGTGAATAGCTAACCAGCTAAGTACATGTATGGTGTATCTGTATCTGTATCTATATCTGTATACCTAGATGAAGCGTGGTACCTGCGACGTGTGAAAAAATAACTTTAGCTTTAGCCTCAACTTGAAACCTTTGAACAGCTGTTATGGAGCTTTTGCTTCCCTGGAAATTATTCGAGTTAGCAGCTAGTTAAGGTTGTATATAGGCACCTACCTTAAGAAGCCAGCAATTATAGCAGCATCAGTATCAGTCTCGATACTGTTTTTTGATGTCATTTTTTCTGTACTTAGATTTGTTGCCCCAGCCTTAAAATAAATAAAAGTAGGTAGGTAATAATAATATGGAAAGGGGTTTCATGCTACTTGTGGATTCTAAATCGAACGGGTGTCATTTCCCTGACTAAACGGAGTACCGGTCATTTCATATATGTATAAATAGATACGCACTCTATAAATGCTGAATGATAAATGTCTATATCCCAGTCCATGTTCATGAAATTAGCGTAACCTACAAATAAATCCGGTAGTGAAGAACTCTGTATTATAGAAATGCAATTGTGTACTTGAGACAGACAAAGTCAAAGTCAAAGCCAACCATACCATACCATGGTAAAGTAAAGGGCAATGAAATGAAATGAAATGTAATGCAAAGCCCGTATGTACAGGCAGACAATGGAGATACAAGTGAGAGAGGAAGAAAATGGAAAATTCATCTTATGGTATTGCTGTTTCCATTGCCATTGCCATGGCCATTGCCATTACCATTGCCTTTGCGTCCGCGAGAATTGTGTGCTCTTCTCCTTGGACTCTGTTCGTCAACGGAGTTGAACTGTTACAAGACAATTTTTCGTGGAACGTTTAGAAGGAACAAACAAGTAAACTTCCTCTGGTTTTATCATCTTGATACTCTCGTTGAATAGGGGCTACTGTGCTGGCTCTGGTATGGGACTGTGTGTCTGAGTGAGTGAGTGAGTAAGTAAGTAAGTAAGTGTGCAGTTCCCGTTCACCAAAAGTTAGAGTTACAGTTACAGATCCAGACACATAGGAACTGCTTTTGCTATTGGTTTTTGCTATTGGTATTGTCGTCGTCTTGTGCTTGTATGGAGGAGGAAAAGTGTCCGTCTGTGTGTCTATATGTGTATGAGTTGATTGTGATTGTGAGTACTACGACGTTCACGGTACAAAGCGGACAAATATACTACAAGATCGAAGATTGTCCAAAAATAAATGTATTACCCTGTCCTCTTCTCGTCCACGTCCGCACAATACTCTTATGTACGTACATTGTAATTTGCGAGGGAACTGCGAGTACGAATTCGACTGGATTGGACTTGACTGGACTGAACTGGACTACACTAGACTAGACTAGACTAGGCTGGACTGAACTCTGGACTGAACACTTGCAATAAAATATATAATATAAATATATGTGCAGGGTAAGCTGCTCTTAGCCGCCAAGCCAAGTATCTGTATCACATGTAATAATGGGAAGTGATGCTTGAGGTGAACTTTATAGAGGTTGACTCAGAGCGTATTTACATTGTAGTAGGTACGTGCGTATGTATGTGAGTGAGTTCTTGGACTTTTACTGTCCGTCTGAATCTGTTTTGAAAAGGGAATGTGATGTGATGTAATGTAATGTTCTGTTTTTGATAGCCACAGCTTGTACGTAAACTGTAGCAGTAGGAGTGGGAGTAAAGGAGAAGCAGTAGCAACAGCAACACTGCATTGTATTCTTTCCGTTTCCAACGAGGTATGTAGTAGTACTGTGGGGAACAGAGGCACTACCAAGACCAAGACCAAGACGAAGAATCAGAATCGAATGGTGAATGGGGAAAATATATAGGAAATGTGCTGTGTACACAGCATGGGTGGGTAGTCCAAGTCAAGTCAAGCCGAGCCGAGCCAAGCCAAGCCAAGCCAAGCCAAGTACCAATATAATCTGGAAATGGACATTATACTGATATGCGGGGACATTCATTTATGTGTCTATTACACTGTGATGCGATGTAGCTATGTGATTGCTGTAGAGAGATATGAGTTTATATACCATATGTATACATGGATGTTTGTGTGTGCATAGTTTCGGCATATGATATGGGTGACCAGTGCCACTGTGCACACACTTCCATTATACCAAATCCAAGTTGAAATGTAGACATTAGGGCTGCTGGTCTGGTCGACTGTTCTGTGAACTATGCCTCGTCCTCTCTGCCTCGGTTTGGCTACTTTGCTTGTCTTGGCTTGGCTTGGCTTGGCTAGGCTTGACTTGACTTGACTTGGAGACTGGACGAGGGGTAAAAGCGCCTTACTGGCATCTCGACTCGACATTATTACAGTTAGAGATTGAAAAAGGCAATCTAATTACGCGCAAGAGGTACAGATAGTCGAAAAATGGAAGATGAGTTGAGTCGAGTTGAGGAAGAGGAAGAGGAAGGAAAAGAAAGAAAAGCAAGTGGTAAGTCTTGCGAGGAAGAAGANTTGGCGAGGCTAGGCTTGACTTGACTTGACTTGGAGACTGGACGAGGGGTAAAAGCGCCTTACTGGCATCTCGACTCGACATTATTACAGTTAGAGATTGAAAAAGGCAATCTAATTACGCGCAAGAGGTACAGATAGTCGAAAAATGGAAGATGAGTTGAGTCGAGTTGAGGAAGAGGAAGAGGAAGGAAAAGAAAGAAAAGCAAGTGGTAAGTCTTGCGAGGAAGAAGACGAAGACGATGGCGATGACGATGACGATGACGATGACGATGAAGACGACCAAAAAGTGGAAAAAGAAGCAAAGCTGGGGGAAGTAAAGAAAGAAAAAAAAGTATTTATATTTTTCACAAACTTTGTCTTCTCTCTTCTCGTCTCATCTCATCTCCTCCTTTCTGTTCTTCCCTTCTCATCGCTCTCTTGTTGTGTTCTGCTGTGTTGTGTTCGGTGTCTGTGTTCATGGCCCTTTCTTTCTCCTGCTTCCTTCCTTCTTTCGTGTTTTCCTATTTTCTTATTTTCCTATTTCCTTCCTCTTCATCTTTACTTTAGTTTTGGTCCAGCAGCCAATTCAACTTACTCAACGAACCTACGTACATAGATATAAATGTAAGGCAATGTGTGTTGTATTTAAGGCTGTAGGATGGACATGAGATAGTCCTTGTCCTTGTATATTGCTATAAGTAGGTATTTATTCTAGTGGAGGAGATACGAAGGCAAGGAAGAAAGGAGGAGTTGTAGGAGCTTAAGTTGGAACAATAAGTTGCTTGTATTTCCTTCGCAACCACAAGTACGTTTTACGTTATTACGTATGAACATGAAGGGAGTACAGTGCAAAACAATGTGATATCATGCAATCCATTGCATCCTAGAATGTGCTTTACTGACTATCTGTAGGAGGATGGATGAAAGCTGGAGATGCATCTCACAATCTCACCACTCACAATCAGTCAGCCTTGCACTGCTTTACCTAGACTTGGTTACCAACCAAGAACCACGAAATAAATTCTACTCGTCTGTGTGGTTGAACTTGTGTGGAAATGCCACCAAGACATTCCTGGGCTCTGACTTTTTTCTTCAGATGGGTATCTAGAGAAGTGGTGTAGTGTGGTGGTTGTTGTAGACTGAGAAGTGGGAGAAGGGAAAAAAGTTGAAAAAATTCTTTGCTCTGGTCAAGAATTAAACGTATTTGTATCTGTATATTTGTTTGTGTTGAGTCTTGAGTGATCCAGAGTGTTCAGATACGCACATGAAACATCCCCTCTGTCTTTCCTCCACTCACTAAACTCACTCTCCTCACTTCAATCATCTCATTTCTTCTCATGGACTTTTTTACTTTCACCTTTTTTCCACGTCATCCTCTCGTCTTTTCTGCTGTTCGGTTGCGTTGGGTGTGCGTCGACAGGGGAACAGCATTCCGGCCATTCTTTTTAGATCCACCCTCCATGTCACATGTCACTATTCGCTCCTCTCTCATTAATTACAAACATTTTTTTCCTGACAAAACTCCTTCTCGTCCCTGTCTTGTCTTGTGTTGTCTTGTATCTTCAATTCTAACGGTTCTTCCGTTTTCCACGGACACAGTCAAAAAATTCATTATTTACCATTTTTGACTCAAACTGAAAATTCTTCCTGCCCTTGCGTTCCCTTCCATTGCCTTCCCATTCAAGCTCGTTTTGTCTTGTCTTACCATTGCCTTTGCCATTGCCATTGCATTGCCATGTCTTGTCTTGTCTGGTTCCACGATTGCATGGCTTGGTCTTGTTTGTCTTTGCCTAACCATGCAATCTTGGGCCAG
>JAAXYX010002338.1:0-17945 GCA_036851915.1 Ptenothrix huangshanensis
AATGGGACAGAGTTTGGTCACTAATTGTGGACTACAGGGTGAATGTATTTAAAGAGGGGAAACGTGTTGTGGAATCTGGGAAGAAATGTAAGCATAGGAAGGAGCTACATATAGAGAGGAGAGAGACGCAAAGTGCGTAACGTGCATATGATTTTTGTGGTACAGACTGTATATGCAGGTAGTCAATGGAGAAGCGAGAAGGCAAAGGTTACAGTTGATTTAGTCGATTTGAAAAATGTTTGAATAAGGGAAGGATGAGGTTTTAACGCTGAATAAAGGAATAGATATCTGAATGAACTGACCATTTGCTGCGGTTCGATAAGTTTCTGCTAAGGTGAGTGACAATGAACCATTGTCCGAAGACTCGGCAATAGAACTGACATCTCCTGCGAGTTCATAATTCTCAGTGTTTTCCTCATCCTCATCTTGAGGAGTCATCTCAAGAGCACCAGCAGCAACACTCGGACGACTGCGATGACTTGAACCGAGGGTAAGATCATCTTTATTGTGGCCCAACTCACTCAACTTACTCTCGTGTCGTCCTTTTGACGAGCTTCCTCCAATTCCTCCTTGTCTTTCGTCTGCTCCAAACACAAACTCGTCAGACTGATCAGACTGTGGCGTCACAGGTGCACTTGCTTCAGGCCCATTCTTCCCCACCCTCTGTCCATCACCACCACTCCAACCCTCGTCATCTCTTCTCTTCCCTCGCTTCTTCTTCCCTCCACACACTCCTACTCCTTCATTCTCACTCGAGCCTGTCAGCTGTTCAGGTCGTTGTTGCTGTTGATGCTGTGTCGGTGGTGGAGGTGCTCGATTTTTCACACCTTTGTTACTTGGAGGCAGTGTAGCAGTTGGAGGTACGGGCACGCCGCCACCGTTGTTTCCTGTTCCTCCGCCACTACTAGTAATGCTCAGTCTTGTCCCATGTCTCAGAAGGCTTCCGAGTTTGCTTGGAGTCGTCGAGCTCCCACTTTTAGTCTTCTTCCCCGTCTTTGTTCCACTCTCCTCTTTCTCCTTACTTCCTCCTGGACCATCTTTGTCCCGATCTTTATCTTTCTCCTTCACCTCCTTTTCCTTGTCCTTGTCCCGTCCCTGCTGATTCCCCATTACTCCGCTTTCCTTCCGGTCGAGATCTACGTCTAAGTTGTCACTTGCAGTTTGACTTTGACTCTGGATTTGAAAGAAGAGTCGAGGATGTCCACAGAAAAGCTCTCCTGAAGCCCAAAAGATGCAAGGATTATTATTCCTGTCCTTTGTTAATAGACTGTCCTTCTCACTTGAAGCTGGATCTGTTGACTGTTGTTGTTGTTGTTGAGGTTCTGAATGACTGACTTGAGCGTGTGACTGATTTTCGATTTGAGCTGATGACGGCGAAGAGGGATGAGCGATATTTTGAGGATGGCTATGGGCAGTATTGGCAATGGAATTGACTTCATAATGATCTGCACGTTCTTGACTGAGTTGGCTAGTAGTTGTTGTGGTTGTAGTTGTTTTGTCTTGATTTGGTTGTGACAAGTGATCTGCTTGAGACAATTGAGAAGTTGTAGCTTGAATGCATGTGGTACAAGGTAGAAGGTAGTAATAATGAAAGAGAGAGTAGTGTGATTCTGTGGAACTCACCCCGCTTGCAGAACAGTTATCTGACCATGGCCATACTATTCGAAATGTTGATGTGGATGACTTGGATGAATTGCTCTCCTTGTTTTCGTCACAAGTGCTCGAGATGCTCTCGCAAGAGTTGCTATTGTTGCTCGTCTGATCACAATTGTTGTTGTTCGTGTCTGCGATCGAAGTGAATTTGTCCTCACAGTGACTACTCACACTGCTGCTGAAAAATGGATCACTCTTATCACTTGGCTTTTCGTCGAGGATCACAGGTTGTGGTTCAAGTTGATCTTCAGCTACTGAGGTGGAGTGAGGAAGTGGCGTAGAAAAATCTGTGGCGGAAGAAATTAGGCCAACCGGGGTACAAGTGGATGTGAACGTACAAGTAGGTGATGTCAGATGAATAGTATCTCCGTTTTCACTTTCTCTCTTCCCGCTTTCACCACAATCAATAATTCCCGACGGACCTCCTTCCCGTTCCCCTTCGTCTCCCTTCCTCACTGACACACTGGGTAACTCAAATCTCCAAAACTGCCAATCGTTAAACTCTGAGTCTTCCTCACAACTCGCACTAGAACTGCAACTGTATTTAATTTTCTTATCACTACTGTTTACTGTATCCTGACACCTACACCGCCTAGCATTGGAGTTGCTGGTGTCGCTCAACACAGTTTCTTTTTCAGAGTCTAAATCTTCAGCTTGTACTGACTTTGAGTCCGGCTCTGGTTCTGTTTCTGTTTCTGGTTCTGGTTTCCAATCTGATTCTAAGAGCTTTTCATCTGTATCGCAATAATTACTAGTTGACAGGAGACAGACTGGCGCCTCCGACGGGGATACAGTGGTGGAGTTGGAGGAATATAAATTTAATAAATTAGGGGCAGGAAGTGAAAGACGCTTGATTTTACTGAGAGAAGGTGGGCTTGCTGGTGTTGATATTGATGCAGAGGATGTTGTTGGCGTTGACGTTGGCGTTGGGTTGTTAGGACTACTGGCACAATTACTATTACTATGCCGTCGCTTAGCACTGCCACTTGACAGATAACTCCCAGCGGTCCTTCGTATCGAAGAGAAGGAAGTCAAAGAAGAGAAATCTGAGAAGGAATTAAATCGCCGAGCCAAACTTTTTAGAAATAAGGGCTGACCGTTGGAATTAGAATCGGAATTGTTATTCTCGTTACTGTCTTTATCATTACTACTGGGACTAGCTTCAAATTGACAATTATTTAGAGGAGTAGGAGCTGGTACTGGTGACTCTGATTCCTGGTGCTGTCGCTTCTCCTGTACGACGGGCACTGGAAACGGATTCGAAGGCTCGGTGTATACGGATAAGTCTGTCCAGAGGCTTGAGTCATCATCTGACTCAGACTCTCTATCATTAATATTATTGGGAGTATCAGTCGCAGTCTCAGGCTCGGTTGGAGCGGGTGAACGGGTTGAAGTCGAAATTGTATCAATTTCGGTTGCTCCACTTTCCACCTCACCGACTTGGACTTGGCATAGGCATGACTCACTTGTACAGGTTGTTGTGCTGGTGGAATGGGTTGAAAGTGGAACTGGAACTGGTTCGAGTTCTGCAACCAACGATTTAGCTAAAGTCGCTGTAACAGCTGGTGCCGGATCTGGATTATCATACGGGTAGGGTAGAAGCGGAGGTGGAGTAGTAGTTTCAGTCTCACTCTGCGATTGGCAGTGTAACGTGGTTGTTGTTGCAGTTGTTGTTGGAGACGTTGACATCGGGACTTCTACAGCCGAGGAATGACAATTGGGTTGAGACATGGTCACTGGTGGCGTCGATAGATTCCAGAATTAAACTGTAAATTGCTCTCCTAGAATCCAAAAATGCCTTGATTTTAGTTCCATTTCTAAATCTATGCAGCAATTGTACCGAACCTACTGAAGTCCTTATTTCCTTCATTTCTTTATTCTTAAGAGTCTGCTTCACAATTCCCAAATTATTATTTTTGTCGGTGATTTCTGATTTATTTCGAAATCATGAGCACAATAGTATCGAAAAGAATTAAGCATAACCCCGTCTACAATAAATTCGCTCGCCAGTTCAATTACTTAACTTCAAACATAACAATAATTAGTGGAACTCAGTATTGTTTAAAAGCGCTTGATTACTTGATTTTGATTTTTTGATTATTAATACCTACAACTACAGTGTTGACGAGTCAAATACGGCTGGAAGGATGGGGCAAATACCTAACTAATAATGAATAATGTAATAATATAATGAATAATGACTCGATGAACCAGGCCCAGATAGAACATTTTTTTCAAATAACCCAACGAATATCAACTATGATTTTTTGTTGTCTAGAAAAACTGTAAAAAGATTTAAAAATAATAAAATTGTTTTTATTTATCATTATTGCATAAACAGCATTAATCCGTAAAATTTATTTTATTATTAATTTCAAGTTTGCGTAACTTTGTATTGCAGTCGAGTAATGCATTCAGGTATTTTTCGTTTGTCCTTTTAATAATTTTATTGAATTAAAATAATTAATTTTTTTGTAAAACAACCAAAAATTTATGTAACTAAAATTTATTAGTAAGTTAATTCAATGCTTTGATTAAAAATAACTTTTTTTACACTAAACTTTTATTATTTACTTAACTTATACTTCTCACACTGAAGCAATCACTTTACACGAGTATACCCACTAATTAAATTTTCCATGGAAATTCTTACCTGTTTATTAGCGCAATACGAGACTAGTTCCAGTTGCAGCAGTAAGTATCAAGTCGCAGCAAAGATTGGAAGAACAATTCGTCCGTACCTTCCTTGAATATAGCAAGTCGCACTTTCACCCAAAAAATTGCTCTTCTATCTACTCTACAGCACCACCTCCAATATATTTCTACAAGGAAAACAAAAAGACAAAAATAAATGAATGCTATACAAATTTACTGAAAAAACGAACTAACATTTCAAGGGGCATTGTTCACCACAAGTTACTTACATTAGTATGTACCAATAACACTGACATATGACTCAAAAAATAGAAACGCCTAAGTTATGTAACGCAAAGGAAGCACAATTGAAAAAGTCCTTCCTTTCCGTAAGACAGGAATAAAACCTGTCGAACCAGAAAAATCAAAGGATGACGGAGCACAAGAGATAACAAATTTCTTTTAAGAATTTTAACTGAATGGATGGAAGACCAATTGAATTGAACTGCACTAAATGGTGAATGACGCTTCACGGATAATAAATGGATGAAAGGGAATATAAAGAACTTATCTAACAAACAACTATCCTTTAAATATATAAGCTCACTATACAGAAAACCTACATATACTTGTGGTAAGTTGGACTTGCTTTTGTAAACAAAATGAAAAAAAGAAAAATTATGTATACAAAAGCATGTGTGGGATAAATTAAGCTATTAAGTTGACTACGAATAGAGAAGATTATGTAATTATTTCCCTCAAAGATCATTATGGTAGTTGTGGTTACTCTTACATCGCAGTTCGTAGTTCCATCGATCAAATAAATCTGACCCTGAGCTAGGATCTGAATCCGAAACGGATTTATAAATTCTACGAAAATAAAGTAGATCGGTTGAGAAGGGAAATGATCAGTGGCAAAAAAGTGCGAATGTAGACAAATGAGATGGAATATTCCCAACTATAATTCCAAGGAGAAAGTACATATCACCTTTGCTTGCTTCCCTTCCCACGCTTTCTTTCATCTCTCGAAGGAGAGCTTTATATGCAATACATTGGATCCTTCATTGCATCCTTATTCCTACTCTTCCTACACTTTGATCCTCTGCTGTAATAAATTATTTCCTTCCAATTTTTTCGTCAACAAGGAACAACTCGCTGTCACAACTACAATCAGTGTGAAAATGGATTTAATTAATTACATTATAATGTACACGAACCAAGGACACTTGAAATTCACGCTCACGTCCACACATGTACACTTCCTCAAGCGACACTTGACAAAGTGCAGTCACTACAACTCACAGTTCAATCAATGTATCCTTCCCTCCTATCTTCTCTTCTCGAGCATTTTTATCACACTCACAAATACAATTTGATTCACAACTACAAATAATTACAAACTACAACTCACATTCACAATCGCACAGCGAAAAAAAAAATTCCCCAATCGCTGAACGTTGCGTGTAGTTGAAACAGTTGATTTATTCCGTGCACAATTTCCAATTTATTTATTTTGATAATTTACATAATTCTAAAATACTTGAGATACAAGCTCGCGGTTCTGGTTGTGATCGTGACATGGAATATTATCAAATTGGCACAAAGCATTATGAATGGTACACATTTGCCACCAACACAACAACTGATGATAGCATTTCCAATTCAAGCTCATCCTTTTGAAGCACTAGTGAATGTGTTTTCTAAATAAACTCTCATCCAAATGAGATAGTGAGAGACAATGACAATATTAATGATTGTGACTTGTAACTGGAATCACAGGATAAATTCACGAAACGATTGACACGGATTCCTCACAACGTGGATAATATTGTGGAGGGAGAGATGACTGATAGTTGTTTGGGCTGGAGATTTGAGTTTGAGTGATGAGAGGAAGTTGGGGTCTACAGCTACGAAGTCATGGTATGAAATGAGCAAGAGATGGTAGAAATCCTGAAGGTGGTTGTGGTTGTGGTTCGGTGAAAGACAGACGGGAAATGGGAAGAGTGAGACTAGGTATGTGGAAGAAGAAGAGGATTTGAAGGGAGACAAGTGAAGCGGACGAGAGCTGCGGTGCAGTGAGAAGAATTGACGTTGGAAGATGACTGAGGACGACGGAGGAATGAAAGGATTCAAAGCTTGAAATCACATCGCATCGTCAAGGAAGGAGGTGAGCCAGCATGAGCAGGTGAGCTTCAAGTTTTTGAGGGAAGGCAGACAGTGACAGAAAGCATGAATACCTGTACGTTCTTAGGGTTCGGACTTTACTACTTGATCCGCTTCATGTACATCGTATGTACATAGTCCGTGAGTGACGGAGAAACCCAAATGCAAGAGCCAAGAGGCCAAGAGGACACTCCTAACATCCAAAATCCAAACGTTGTCTCTTCCAATGCTACATACTGAAGAAACATCCTCACAACTCACAATCATAATATTCACCAAATTCCACAACTTCCCATCTTTCCATTTCCATTTGGTCCTGGTCTTTGTAAGCTTTGTTGGCCGTCGTGGGGTGCATGGCGCATGGGGTCAGAGAAAAAAACCAAGCAATTCGTATTCGACTGCCATTAGCATTTTAATAGCTTAATAGTTTCATATGTAGTTCCAAAGTGCGTCTTCCTCACCGTTCACACATTAACTCCGTAATGACAGCAATTCAAGACAATAAGCCTGGCCATGCAGGCCAGACCTGGGATGGAAGTATTTTGGAAGCAGACACTTACTGGCTTACAGGTGTATAGCATATATACATAAAAAGGGCCATTCTTATGATTATAATTGTTGATCACTATGAGAGTGTGAGTGCGTAGGCAGTAGGACAAAGATGATCGAGTGATGAGACATAATTACTAATTGAACATTGACTTAAGATGGAAAGAATCGTGAGAAAAGCGGAGATGATCTGTCGGTGTTGGAGTAACACATCGCTACATCATCCTCCACCTCTACCTTGACCAACAACGAGTCGCTCATCCTTCTTTGCTACTCACAACACATCGCAATGATATCAAGTCGGTGTCCAGCTGGGATTCGCACGTCCGACGGTCCACGTTCATGTCCATGTAGACATCCGAAACATAGCCAGACCCAGACCCAGACCCAGTCTCAGCTGAGGAAAGGATTTGTGAGGACTTGTGAGGATTTGTGAGGGAATATTGTTAAGTGAAGGAAGAGACTTGTTGCATTTATTAGTGATTAGAGGTGGAAGTTGGTCTTGGTGGATAGACTTGTGGCACTTGCACCGGCACAACCTCCACGGTTCAAACGGTTGGACTCGACAGAACAAGACGCACAAGACTGCAATTAGCTGTCGACAAATGTGTGCACAGAAATGCCATGCGAATGCGAAAGCGGAATGCAGTAGAAAGAGGATGGCGAGGCGATGGCAGTTTCCAACGCAACAAATTAACGAGGCATTCAAGTCATTCAACAGCACTCAAGCAAAGAAAGGAAAAGCAACCAGGTAGACAGGCATTTCCACACGTACTGGCTTCGGAATGCAAATTCACTTGTACTCGTACATGGCTTGATATACATACCTGACCAGGAACATACATAGGATGTTCCTACAAATCATCTAGAAATTACCATTCACTCACTCTCACTGGTCTCACTAGTCACTAGTCAGGCTGATTGCCATTTGACTGCGACTGCTGCACCAGTCAGACAACTGCCCCGGTCTGGCTTATTGGCCTGGCCTGGCGTAGCCTGCCCTGGCCTGGCACCCAACACTCACCACCAAATTAATTCCCAACTTGTAAATTGTTACACAACACTCGCACTCCCAGTCAACTCACAATTCCAATTACGATTCAACTTACGTTTCACAATTGCGCATCGATTAGTCCACTTGCTACATCCCCCACTCGCATCGTTGGTCTTGGTCGTCTTCCTTCGCTTCGCCTCTCATCCTCCGTCAGGGTCATGGACATGACATTCTATCTTTCAATCCACTTTTCTATTTCAGGACCAGCAACGCGTATCGCGACCACTTGTTGCTCCGCCAACAAGCCACTGCAGACAGGCACGGACCGTGGTTCATATGCCGATTCCTATAACGCAATGCTGATCGAGTCCGTATCCGTCTAACCGTAAAACAGCAAAAAAGCAGGCAACAGCCTCTTCCTTTCCACGCTGTTTCTTCGGAGACCAGTTTATGACTGCAGTATGCCGACCAAACCACTTGAATCAAACTGACAACAGCAACAGCAACAACTCATACAGCTAACTGACTGACTACCAGCACTAACACCACGGGCACCGTCTCATCAATTCGACGGATGGAAATGGAACTGACGATGACGAAGACGACGACGACGACGACGATTTGTGACTTGTGAGGAGAAGATCGGACCCGGTCACACACTTTACAAGTCTCGTGGTCTGTTCTTGTCATGGGATGCGTATGCGTGAGTGCGTTGGGAGAGGATGAGAGGAACCAGAGGAATAGAATAGTCAGCTCTGCTCCAACTTCCAACTTCCAACAAGTCCCCCACGTAGAGCCAGAGCTGCATGCAGTCAAGACGAGACTGACAGTGTAAGGCCCCTTGCTGGAGATTTGCATGACAGCAAACGCCAACTAATTATTCAGGCACACCTTTAGCACACACGAGTCACTAACCACAAATTAAACTACATGCACCTACACATAACTCATGATCCTCATACTAATCCTAAGTACCTTCTCACATTCTCACTCCAACCACAAACGTAATCCAACAGTTCCAGCGCTGCACATCTACAGAGCTACAACGTCAAAACTGATTCATTTCAAGCGCCAAAATTCGAATCATATTTTTTTATAATTGAATTCAATTAAATAAATTAAAAAAATAAATTAATCATATTAAAATCATTATTAATGCACCTTAAATCCCTTGATGCTTTATTTACTTTTTTTACTTTATCATTATTATCTTCTCGAAAAATCTTATTAGGATTGAATACCTACTTATGTACGATTTTAAGCTTACTAGTTTTGACAGTGTACCCGCAACCAACTTACCATTTCTTTATTACTACGACTACGACTACGACGAAGGAACGAGAACTCATGAATTCAACCACTCCACGATTGTTTGCATTTCAACTCGAATTTGAATATGACTAGGACGACGACTGAAACGGTTCTCGGAACGCACGAGTGCCACAATCTCACTCTGCATCAATTCCACAATTTATCCGTCTAATATTCTGATCCAATGTCACGTCACAACACATCAGAGGAAACGTGAACACTATGAGCACCGTGTAATCTCCACTTCTCAACTTCCACACCGCAGTCCGCATCTCATCATTACTCACTCCAACAATAACAACTCAGTCCCTGTGCGTATCAGTAAGAGTGCTCTTCCTCCAATCATTATTCCAGTCATTCTACCTGCCTCGTCCACCTACTAAATGCCAATCTACTTAATCTTGTAATCCTCCACTCCACGCTGCAGATATGATTCTACTATGTACGCTGGTCTGGATTGTGGATATGATATGAACTGGATGATGATGATGATGGTACAGGGTACATATGACAACAACACCGTTCTCAAGGCATTTATCACATTTGTTTCCACTTTCCACCTGAGACTGACTAGTGAGCTGATCTGAGCGGAAGAGAACCTTTAGCAAAAGTGATAGGAGCAAGGAGTAAAAGAAAAAGCAGATGAGAAATAATAAAGTGAGCGCTATGAATATATGAGTACAAGGGTTGCTGGATGCTACTTGTTGCGTCCAGTAGTGTACGATAGATGAGCAGATTAGAAATGAGATACACACATGGATGGCTGATGAGCACGTTTTTATCTTGTCTCGTCTTGTCTTGTCGGCTCACTCACTATCCGTACTGAGAGTTCAGTCGAGCAGTCAGAGGTAAGTGAGTGCGGTGGAGATTTGTGGATTTTCTAGCATTTAATCTGGGATCATGGCATGGCACAACGCACAACGACGGAGGCACAAAGACGCAAGGGGCAAGTGGAAATGTATATCACTCACTTGACTCAAATTCAGACTTGTCAGCTCAACCCACAGCCCGAGCCCGAACCCATGCCCATAGCCACCACCGTAGGACCAGTACCAGCATTTCATTTCGTTTCTATCCCAACCACCACAGCACAGTCATGGTTCGCATACCTAATCATGACATACCTACCCATACACTTGACTACATTCTAACTCTGACATAACGATGGTCTGCGAAATATGAAGGAAACCAAGACAAGTCCAACTACGAAGTACGAAGACGCAGCTATTGACAATTGACACTGACGAGGACAAGGTAATGGAATTATGGAATGTAGTGAGGGAAGGAGGAGGCAGACCACAATGCAATGCAGTGTCTGCTTACCTGTACTTGTAATTATAATTTATTATTACAAGTCGGCAGAGAGTGAGAGAGGGGAGAGGATGGTCGTAGATCGTACACAGTGAAGCATGAAGCATGTGTCATGAGCCCAGCGTGGTTTCCATCTAAATGTCCAATGATTATTTATTAGTATTTATATTGGATTGGATGTGAAGGCAGATCGGTAATTGAAGTCGTAAGGCACGACCACTTGCTTGTATGGATCCACGGATGGCCTGCGTGGGCATCACCTTCCCATTCAAATTCCAATTTCAAATTGACAAGACAACATTTCAATATATTTGACCGTAACTCGGCTCTTATTTTATTCGTCTCGGTCTCGGTACACACTATACATACAACCAAGTAGAATCTCAAAACATGTGGGGGGAAAGGGGAGACGAAGCCGAGATCCAGTTACTGTTCCTGGTCACCTGTTGCTCACAGTGTAATCTTCTGCCATTCAAACCCATGCCATGCCATGCCATGCCACACCATGTCATGTCTTCCGAGTCAGCGCAAAATACAAATACCTAAGCAATCATTCTTGTCCTTTGACTTTTCTCCACTCATATACTTATCCTTACCTTAGTAGTGTCAAATATTCAAACAATTATTCAAATCCAAATCCAAATTCAAATCCAAATCCAACTTCCAGCTGACCGTCCCTGCGTTTCAACTAGACTCACGATCAGAGGTATAGATTATTAAGAGTGAATGGAAGCGCAACTGTAATCGTACGTTGTATTGTATTGTATTGTCGGTGACGATCGTAGTGGTGGTTTGGTTGTATCTATTTACTGCATGTGTAAATATGAGCATAGGACTACATATAATTGACTGTAGGTAGACTGAGACAGAAGAATCATGTGGACAGATTAGAATACAATAGATCATTTCCCACTCATTTCAAATATAAAAGCCAATTTTGTTCAACTCTGCCCTGAACTGCTTCTGCTTGTGGGTTTGTCGTTTCGTTTCGTGTTGGTTCTGGTTTTGGTTTTGGTTGTGGGACTGATAATGAGACAGTGCGACATTGTTATCGTCCAATGATTGTGTGTGGGCAGGTAGAGAGGGAATAAAATATAAATATTAGCCATATGTCATACCATAAGATAACATTGCCATAAAGATAATACCGAGTGGATCTCAGGTGAAACTGTTCAAAGTACCATCAAGTTGATCAGGTAACCCATACGTATAGCTATAGGTACGAGTACAGATAACTGGGCATAATTCATTTGATGGGGTGTAGGTGTATGAACTGAAATCGACTCGGCTAAGAATAAGTGACGGGGTACCATAACAATCCCTTAGCAGGATAAGGATAAGGATGAGATGAGGATGCACACAATCCTTGGAACGGAGAGCAAGTGTAAAAGTGTAAACAGGCAGAGGCAGGTATACCTACGTAATGAGGTCGAGATGCTTATCTGAAATGGGCATCAAAGTGTAAGTGAAGATGAACAGGCAATTTAATATCGCCGCAATAATCTCAAGACTCAAGTCCAAGTCCAAGTCAAAAGACGAATCACACCAACAACACCAACATAACACCAACTTCTCATTATTTTCACCAACTATATAACTAGTTATCATTGCTGGTTTTAGTTGAAAGTGCGTGGGTGAAGTCGTGGTCTCTGCCTGCCTACCTAATCTACAATTATCCATTATACAATCGGCATGGACAATCATATACTTTTTACTTGGCTTATGATCATAATCACAAAACCACCACAATGCTAATACAATCTTCCCTCATTCCACTCCACTTCCACTGGTTTGAGAGAGTTGATGTTGGTTCTCATCCTCATCCTCGTTCTCATTCTCCTCATTCGCCATATTATTTTTATTTTGATTCACAACTTTAATCGAACTGTCACCTACACAATCAACTCAAATCAGACTACAATTACAGGTAGGTAAACAGTGCATGTTTATATTATACCTACGTTGTAAGTTGTAATGTAGGTAATTACACCACAGACACTGACTTCATGCTTTAAACAGCATTGCCTTGCATTCGATTCGATCACTCATAACTTGGCTGTGGAATGGATTAAATAATGGAAAATAATGTGTGTGGCATGTCGTCTCACATTATAATTATATCATCATGTAGAACAATTTACCTGTCCTGTCCTTGGCTATACTATCTTGTCATCCTCTAACTTTTACTGTCCAACTCCAATTCCAATAAATAAATATGTATTTACCTACACGGAAAATTATTCTGGTTCAGTACCTAATTATTATATTACTAGTGCAATGAGAACATGTCATGCACTCTGATCTGACTTTGCCTCACGGGTGCTACATAATTAAAATGAACGGAAGACAGCTGATTGAAATCTACGAATGTAGAATTGACGGCTCATCTTCCATTTCTCTAATCATATGTACCTGCCTAATCATAATTATAATTAATCCGATGTAAAATGCAAATATGACGTCAACATGGAAGGAGACGTTGGATTTAGACTTGGACTTGGTGAGAGTAGGTGTATCATAATTATTGAAGGCAGGCATGTAGAAAGTTTAGATGGTGGATATGTAGATCGTAGATCCCACCAGGAAAAGCATGGAACTTTGCCCTCAGCCCCAGCCCCAGACTGACACAGTCATAATATTTACATGTTTTGTTTCTTACATCTGACAAACGGATCAGGGCATTATTGTCGTTTACGGTTTACCCCATACTTTGTCTGTGACTTTTGCTTCGAGTTTGACTTTGACGTTGACTTTGACTTGATGTCGTCTGACGTCTATGCCTTATGACAGCTTACACTAATGTTATGTTATGCCAGTAGTTAGCGTCATAAGAATCTCCATTTGAAAAGGCTTTGGCTTTGGTGCTGGTCTTGTTTGGTTTTCCTTTGGAAATAGTTAATGGTAATAGGGATTGGAATTGGCATGTGATTCACGAGAGATTGAGAAGAGATGCGGGGTCCATTGTCCCGCCGTAGAGATCCTTCGTAATCATATGCAGCTGCAGCACTGAATAAACACTGGGGTCTGGGGTCACAGTGCAAAGGAAGCATCCTTGGTACGATGAGCAATGAGCAAGAGAATCACAATCAGAATCATCCCTGTGTGCCCCATGTGGAGTTATGTGATGTCATTAGTGGCATTTTTCTCATCTTCTTCATCCCTCAAACTCAGCCCAGTATCGGACCTCTTCTATAAGCAAAGGGAAAGGCTGCAGTGCAATCACAATATCTACGTCCACTACACTTTCCACCATCCACTTTGTCTACTTCATAATTTATCCCGTACACAATACACTTCTATTGTAGTCAACTGTATTCTTGTTACTGCGATCAAGACAAGGCATGGGATCGTAGAAATCCAACACTAACAACAACAGTCTATTTTATCCTGACTTATCAACTCGGGCCGACTATGTACTCTTATCTGCACCATAAACATACAATACCTCGAATTTTCCCAATTCCCCATCCAGCCCATTAGGTCCAAGTAGACCATTACGTCTTATCCGGTCATTTACGTCCCATATGTCACACAATGTCCCTTGCCCTACAAATGCCAATAGTGCCATCCATACAGATTATAGATGTTAAAGATGCTAGCTCTGGCTCTGGCTATAGTCCTGTTAACTTATGTTCTCGGTTCGGCGTCAAGTTTGACAAATGCCATAAGTGAACGTCTATCTCTTTTTCTCGGCTTATCGTCACCTCCATTTTAATTCCACTTTGGAGATGCTGAATGACGACTGACGACAGACGACGATAGCACCATCACTAGAACATTGCAACGGCCATGTCAAGTAAAAAGTTGCAACGCTTACCCTGGCTTTTTGCCTTGGCTTTAGGTTTAAGGTATCAGAATCAGAAGCAATAACTGTATCAATTAGACCGACAGGAGCCTACACATTATTCGTAATGCGAATGAGACACTTGATAGAAGGACAAGGCAAAAAGAAACACAATTTTATAATATTCGCTATTTGGTCTAATCGTAAGTGGCAGCAACTAAATGGCAAAGCTTTTGGTAGCAGGAGCCGTGAAGTGCGGCAAAAAATAGTTGGGGGCAAAATGGCAAAACTAATCTTATAGTTATGCCGTTGTTGCTATTTCTGTTTTGCCATTTCTCACTACCATACCATGTTGAAAAGAACTGTATGTATATATTTCCGTGGCCATTTAGTAGCGTAGCCATTTTGGTTTTCCATTCTTGACCATTCTGTTTCTGACAGAATCGCATAGCATAGGTAATTCATGCGTATAGATACTGTAGATGAAGTTAGTACATGTGTTAGTGCATTGTACATTGAACCAGAAACAGAACTAGAATCAGAACCCACTCAAGTCTTCAATCCGTTATACCAACTTGTGTTGAAATCTGATTCGAGTCGTGAGTGTGAGTCATGACCGTTTAATATGCCCTTTAATAGTCTTTGCTTTCTGCAAGTAGCGATCGGCAAACGATATTCACATATCACTGGCACTTTGACAAGACAAGATGTAGCTCTTATCGTATACCCATGTAACATTGTCATTTTCGTTTGGATTTGAAGTGTAAGATCGAAATTGGTCACATAATATAGCCTAGGCCAAATGTTCGTGATCATCATAGGAACAGAATGGCCGATCAAGTCTCAAAGTGCCTAGGCATTGACGGCAGACGTGTACATGGATTGATGGATTGAAATCGCACTGCACTTTGGGTTCATCTCACGTCAGGTCCACGACATATTTTAGACTTTAAACATAGCACAGAACAAGCGGTTACTTTTGTGCGGCGAAAAGAAATGGGTAATTTGAGTGTTTGAAGTTCTTAGAAAGTAATGGGCGGCGGAAGAACAATGGAGAATGCAAAGCATCAATCAACAAGTACCTCCAACAAGTAATCTCTGGCAAAAATTAAATCAAATTCCTTCCTACTCATTGCATATGTACCTACTAAAAGTTTAAAAGGCTCCTTATGAAAGTTCAAGTATGGCCAATGGATTTTTGGCACTTGGTTCAGATGCAGGGCTGGGAGTAAGAGATGAGTAGTACGGAGGCAATGAGGAAAGTGGTGGGATGGGAGGCTTTATGGTGGGCGTTGGACTAATTCGTTAGACCGCTCATTAAATCACCTGTAATGATAATAATTAGTCAAGTCAAGTGAACGATGAACGAGAACGACCTTCGTCGGTGAGAAAGGAAGATGAAGAGAACTTTGCCAATATTCTGTTTCTGTATTAGGGAAGCGTAGGGATTAAGGCTAAAAGGTATAGTCATAATTATTCGACTTGTTGTACGCCGGGCCCAAATCAAATCAAATGAATCATGAATTACAATAATAATCACAAATCACAACACATCAACATCAATATGAACATGAGTATCACTACCTGATGTAGATGTTCATCTTGATTGCTGATTGTTTGCAGTTTCCCAACTTGACTGGTGCTTTTGATTTGATCAACACCGATTCTCATTCTCATTCTTTCTTTGTTTCTCTTTCTGCTACCCCATAATTACTCATTAGTGTCACAAGTAATTACTTGACGATTTAATTTCGCAACATTTAACATTTCCAAACCAGACTTTTCTCTCTCTTTTTTCTAATCAATTTTGGATTGCTAATAATTACTAGCCAGTGCGACATCACACTATTTTATTTGTATCTAAAAGAAAACAAAATCTAAGCACGTACTTGGATGGACACCGACAAAGACTAATATAAAGCCGTAACAAAGATATAGCGATAAATAGATGTATTATTGGTAATTGGAATTTTAGTTCTCATTCCACAGCTAGTCATCTTCATCGGAGACTTCAGAGCTGGACACATTGGCCTCTCCCAGTTTTGTATTGGGAGAAGGTGGACATTTTAACTTTGCCAAAGCGGACGATGTAATCGATGTGTTTTTCGACTTAGCCTTATTCTGCGACCGTTTCCCATCAAAAACGAACATCCGACGGAAGAAGCGACGAAGCTTTCTACTGTTAGTTCAACAATCAATTATTTACTATTTAAAATATCACATATTTTTATTTTGAGATGGAATATTGAATTAAATTGTTGATGACGATGACTTTTGCTTTATGATTATGATTATTACCTGCACGTGCGTTTGGAACGTAGATCAGCTCTGTCTCTAGCTTCAGCTTCGTCTATCCGCCGGTGCAGAGAAGTTCTTAAGCGAAGGAATTCTTCCTGATTGTACTCGGGATCTTCTTCAGAGTCAGTGATGATGCTTTTCGTGGTCGGCGGCTCCCGCACCAAATTTTCCTTTTTCTGTGACGTCTTCTCATCAGGTTGTTGTACTGAAAGGCCGCTATCAACAATTTTATTCACCATGCATTGCTTTGCACAAGATTATACACTGAACGTCATGGCGAGGGTCATGCCATGTGATGGACCCTAGAGCTGCGAATGGTGCCTAAACAATGATATCCACTTTTTACAGACCTGTACTTTGGACTTTACTTCCGTTCAATATTATTGCTTAGGCGCCACGCCAGGCTCATTTTCAAATAATCACAAATTGTTCTTCTTGTAGAATCAAAATAATTTACACGAACTCACCTTGCCGGACTACTTATGATCATTTTGTGATGTTTGTAATTCCAAGTGTGACGGTGACACCCGCTGTTCCCCTAAAGTACCACAGTCATCTTAGTATACCGTACAGTGATAACATGCACCGTATCCTTTTACTTTTAACCTTCAGCACTTAATTATTTGACAATCTTTTATCATTTCCCCTTCCCACAGTAATTATAATATGTTTGCCAAAAACTCAAAAACCCTTCCACTGTCAATAAATAGTGCTTACTCATCCCATGTAATTATCATTAATTTTGTTTCTTCGTTGTTTTCCTTTGAAGGATTAATGGAGGACTTGTTATAATTCTGCTGTGTATTTCCATTTTTTCAACTGTCCAATGTCCAATAATACTAAATTGCAATACTTACTGAGTTTGTTTGAATTTCTAATTTGTATTACATTGAGAAACGGAGAAAGACTAAGATTCTAATATTATTATTGCTAGACTACTCTAGCCTTAGACAGCTTTAGTTATAGTGTGTCTCGCAACAGTACAGTGAAAGTAAAATCACAATGAATTTATTTTAAAACTTTCACTTATTAACTATTCCTACTCCTACTTACTTAACCGTTTTGCTTTCGCAAAACCTTTCTACTATCATTTATGGACATAAAATGGAATGGATGGAGATGGAATGCAGTATGTTTTTGAATTTAAAAAAACAAACGTTCAAAATACATAAACACGTTATATTATCAATGGCTTGAAAATTTTTAAAATTTCTGTTTTCAGTAAATAAGTAATAATCATTAACGATG
>JAAXYX010002339.1:0-17943 GCA_036851915.1 Ptenothrix huangshanensis
TTGTTCGCCATGAGCTTAAATCCACTACCTTATGCCATTTGTGATTTTGAATTGTTTTCTTTCCTTCCAAGACAAATAACCTGGGATTAAACCAGTTTCGAGTTGATCCTCGAGTCAACGTCTGTATCAGCCATGATTCCTTGAACTCACCAAGAATTTCAATTGTCTTTCTAGTTTCCACAAAGTTGCAAAATTTTATTTGGTCGGTGTCGTATGGAATATCAATCGAATGTCAGTGGAAACTGTCGAGAAGATGTACATACCTATGTACCTATGTAGCTGCCTACGTAAACTTTGGTATGAACAGCTTCACTGTACTTTGGAATGGTAGGTGGGTTCAACAGTGTATGAAACAAAAAATGTAAACAGCCCATATAAAACGTTGTCAGGAAGTAAAAGCTCAATCACTGTTTGGTTGGGCAACTTCCCATACCAGGATGTTATTTATGTTCCACTCGAGCTCCACTCGAACTCAAGACTACTCGAGTTAAGAGTTTCACCATTTCGAAAATAGTACTGCATATTTTAAAAGGTCAAAGACACCTAAAAGGTCAAACATAAGTTCCCACAAAAAAATTCGTATGTATGGAGCAGGAGATGCATGACTAATTGGAATAATTAATATTTACTAGGAATATTTGACTCCAATAATACTAATTGTTCCACTTCTCCCGTTACTAATTTTGGTTATTACCTTCATTAGACCCATAAATTCTTTCATGCAGTTGGAAATGAATCACGACCCACAAGCACACATCGAATAATAAGAACAAACCTGCGGAAACTTTTCCAGCTTCGCGATTCGCGAAGGCACTTTTCACATGTATGTATGTATGTATGTATGTATGTAAGGCAGGATAAGGTAAAAATGTGAAAGCGAGGAGTAAAGCCTACCATACCAATACCACACTCCTCATGCATCTCTAACCTTGAAATTGAGAGGGGAGCGTTTACCTTGCTATATCATTAGTATTATGTATGTGTATGTATGTATATAGACTTCACTTTCAACAACTTCCCACCCTCATGGAGCATATTTTTCTAGTAGTTTCAAGTTTTTCCCCTAAAAGTTCTTTATCTTTTCATAAAGTTGGTAACCACAACCACCAACCACAGCCACGTACTGATAGAGTACGTCAACAAATTGAAATTTCGAGACCCCTACATTTACACCCACGCTTAGGTAGGACAAATAAGTACATTTGCCATTTTATGTTTATTAGTCTTTGGTCTGCAAAAATGTCAAGAAGTTGCAAAATCCTGACCTGACCCAGACATCTAGTCATTAGGTAAATGGAACCCAAAACCATTCTAATGTACTTACTTACACCTCAAGCTGACTTTGCGGTAATATCTGTCTATTACATTTTGGATTTAGTAAATAAGTGTATACATAGAAAATAGTAATATGGAATAATCAACGATTTTCCCTGGGAAAATCACACGCTGATGCAAAACTCCTGCAGTTCCTGCAACAAGAATAGTTTGTCTATTTTTTAAAAAAAATATCCATCACAAATATAACTACAGAAAATCAACTAGGTACACTGTCAAAACTCGTGCATCTTATTCCCCAAAAACCTACAAGGATTAAGCATGATTATGAATACTATGAGTTCTATTAAAGTGTATCTAAAACAAATCAAAAATCAATCTAAAATGTTTCTCGCAGTCCAACATTCGTTCTTGAAGTGTTTGTGACTTGTGATGATTTCAGATGCATCCTAATCCTAACTGCATACATAATTATATTAAATACGTATAGGTTTTTGGCGTATTAGATGCACTTTTTTCGTTTTTAAGATTATTTAGTTGTAACAGTGTACATGCATCTTTTGTTAGTAATTTTGTAAGCTGCAACCTCAGACGTAATCACAATTAGCACGTCATCCCAGAAAATAGGTAACCTACACTTTGTGATGAACTTGAAAGACAGGTTCGTGTTCTCTTTCTTACGTAACCACCTACATTTACCGTTTTCACCTCTCACTCTCTTTCTCTTCTCTTTCTACCTTATGATGACTAACCAAAGAGGAGCATGTTTTGAGTCCAATAGACAGAAATAGACAGTTACAGTCGTCGAAATGTAAATGCGGAAATCGTTCCTGATGTCGGAACTTAGGTAAGAATTGAAAGACAAGTGAGGATGAAGATTGAAATTCAAGCTTCCTGCTTCGACAACCCACCACTTTCCCCGTCACAAGATCTAGAATCTGTAGATTAATTAAATGTACGGCTGCAGTATTGCATGCATAGGCACATTTCACAGAGGTCCCATTTTTTCCGTCATTCCTTCATTACTATTTCCAGACTGGGTAGGTGCTTTCAGTTCTTACCAAAAGCTGCTTTTGCTCTTTCGGCGTGACATTATGCTCTGCCAAATGTTTCCTCCATTGCATAGTCTTTGATTGGTGTGTCCCAAACCTATAGGTACATCTACACACAAGTTATACTTTTTACCCTTTAGCTTACCTGCGTGTGCTCAATTGTCATTTCCGGGTTCGTCACTAATTGGTAGTGAATTTTTATTAGGAGTTTAATCCAAAGCTCTTTTTAGCCTTTTTAAATATTTATAGGCACACTCTTGAATTCAATAAGATAATGGTCTCTGAATGTTTTGTGTTACTTGTGCACGTTGCTAGACATTTCTGGTTTTCATTTCCATATTCGTGAAGAAGGCAATGCCATGCTCAAGTCTGACGTCATGCGATCATATTGATATCAAATTGATATAATAACTTACGAAAACACCAATATTGACCACAATTACTTCCAATTTATTTGATGACAAGGTCAACAACAAGCGTAGGCATAGGAAATTGTTCATCTCGAAAAACATAATTTTGACTTGTTTGGGTACCTACGTGCAAAAACCAAATTTTCTCTCAGTATTTTGCAATTTGAAGCTGGACGCGTCCCTTTTTCGTCTTTCTTGGTACATATTTCTAGCAGCCAGTAGGATAGTAAACAAAAATAGTTATGTGAATGCAGGGAAAAGATTTCAACTATTCGTCTTTCACTCCTTTCACACAGATATGTATGCACTTTGTGCATTTAATGTAATCGATGTTTGATTCCAATTTTATGACTTCTAAACTTTATGTTTTGAAGGCTTGTAGTTTGTCTGGACTCACAGACATTAAATTTTATTCCCCATGGAGTATGGTTTGACGACATGGCTTCCAGATTTCCAAAAAACGAAGCTACAAATGTGGTATAGATAAAAGTTACTGCACCATTTAAACTCCACATTCCCACTACGTTGTGAGAAACTAATTTCAGTCATCACCATATGTGGTCTTTCAATTTACCTATAAGAATGTATTACCCTTTGATTTGAGGTTAATGGCTAATGTCGCTTAGAGGTTGGAAAAAATCTAAGTAGGCACATACATTTGTAGATCCCATGACACTTTTATGTGTTTGTAGGCTGACATATATAATATGTTTCCACATTTCCAAATCTAAAAGCATAAATTGGTTCGAGTAAGTTGTATGAATCTGGAAAATAGTCACCAAAGTTTGCGTTAGGCCAAATCAAAAATGAGAAGCAATCAAGAAAGTTGTAACACTCACCACTCACCATCTTTCAAGACTCATCGAGTTTGGAAAAATCCACACGTATATACGTATACCTGGTACGGCTGCGAGTCGAGAACAGTAATAAAGGCGTTTTAGCTATTTACCCACGTACCCTGCTTCTATTCCGTAAGCATAAACACACTTGAAAACGTGCAGATCAGAAACAGAAAGTGTCGTCTTGTTACCTTTATGTCGAAGGGATTTATCTAACTGCGGGGAAGTATAAAAGTTATGACATTGTATGCTAACGTGGTCGTATTGTTAACACAATATCAATATAAGATGCAAACACTTTCAACTACCTACTGTATAATTTATTGGTTTTCAAAGGAAATCCGCACCCATTTCCCAATCCTTGTCCAGTAAAAACGGAATTGAGTTTGAAACAGAATTGCAAGTTGAAATTACAATTTGGGTAAAAAGGGTGATAAAGCAGCTTTTATTTTAAAATCAATACATGCTACGCCTTACACCCAACAACCTGTATTTCATTGTAGTATATAATTTAGAGCCTTGTAACTCAGACCGCCTACTGACATTTAATGTCTCCAGGATGTTTTACAGAAACTGGGACTCACTCAAGTCCTTAGTTTGTGTCGACTAAATCATTTACCTTTTAGTAACCATTTTCCGTGATTACAAATATTATTACAAAGTAAGAGGAGCATGCGAAAGCCCTCAATATATTTTAAATCGTAGGGCCAATAATTAGATGTCTAGACAACTAGACACATTTTTTGAGACACGTGTACTTTTTTTTAGTCCAATCCTTACTCTGGGTTTGAGCTTGCATTCTCTAAAAAGGAGTAGGTGGGTTGTTTCATTCGCAATTTCAATTAGTTACAAATAACGGGTCTACGTAAAGGATTCAATTAATTATCCGTCTGACTTTCGAAGGCTGGTGAATTTTTTAGTGCTACATTAGTTTGCGTAATTAATTTATTGATTTTTAGCTGACACAGTGCGACGCGCTTTTATCGTTTCAGTATCAATTTATGTCATTTTAAATAGTTTAGCTGCATATATATACATATGCAGGCGAGACTTTCATAGTAAAAGTTTTTTGGAACTACAAATGCATCTGAGGGCAGGGAGATGAGTTTTATAGCGTTGATGTAGTAGCTAATCTTGGTATTATGAGAAGCTTAGGTGTTGGTGCAAGATGTCCGTCACCTTTTAAAAGTGAAAGTCTTTTTACATGGGTGCATACCTGGGGAGTTATTTTGCTTTTAACTTGTATATTATGCAAACTGTGCATTAGTAGTTAACATAGTGGTTTTTACTTATCAACAATAAATTTTATTGCCTGGGAGAAACCCACGAAATATAATTGCCTATCTGCGAATCATTTTGGATTCCGTCTGTGCCTTGTGGTTAGGAAAAAACGTCAATAAATCATAAGTGGGATAATTGATTTTCTTGGTTAAGGTTCTGCATGTGCATATGTATCTTGGGACCTACAAAGTTACGGTACAGTTGAAAGAGCCAATTTTATCGCCTGCAAGCTGCTGCTTCTTCAAAGATTACTTCATTTTTTTCATTTTTCTAGCAACGTTGGTTTCTGATCCAATCTGTCATATTAGGGTTTTGGGTGTTTGTGTCTTTGCGCAACGTTGTTTGGAGCTGTAGTCAATGGTAAGCATTCAATTAATCCATCGATTGTGTTGCATTGAGTCATCCCGCAAAAGTTAGAATCAAAATACTCGAAATCACCATTCATTAATGAACCATGGTAAGAGCAACAGCTGGAAACTGGAAATGGAAAGTTGGTAGTTGGTATTTTGTACTGCATTTCGTTCCATGAAAACAACCAACGTGATTAACCTTGACAGTTCAACTTGCGAATATTTACTTTATAATCTTGGTTCTAAATAGATCTTGATGTCGCATTTATTTGGCTCAAAACAAAAGTGACGACAATCCATAGGTGTATTTAACACTAAAGTTTCAATTTTCGTCGGATACGGATACATACAAAATGGATATAGGTATAGGATATAGAAATATATGCATGTGGCTACATGCATATTTTTATTGAGTTCTATATGGCAGTTGGAACAGAAGTATAGAAGCCAAAGAATTGTGCCCGTAATTTGATAACCCATCCAAGGGAAAGAGGAAACTTCCAAATAGCAATGTGCACAAGGCATGGCATGGCCTGGAACATAAGTCTCAAGAAACCAGAGGTAGGTACATAAGTAGGGACGAAGGTATTTTCAGAGTAAACAAAATGGAATGAGGTGCCAATTAGGTTCGAATTTTGAATGCAGAGAGGAAGGCAGAGTTGTCGTCTCTCGCGGTGGATCGTTTTCGAGGAAGAAACATTTATTTCGAACGGATGTTGATACCTCCATGAGCTCATTTACAAATGTCTTCACCCCGATACTTTGTTACCTTCCCTAGACCTCACTCCCTTCTCCAAGTTTCGTCTTCGTCTTTTCCAAAATTTCATTACGGGTAGCTGAGCTTCCTAATTTATTTCTCTTGAAAGAGCCAAATAGTAGACTTCCTCAAGTTCACTATGTACTTAGGTACTTTCACTCTCACAAACCTTTTTAGACGAGGAATTTCTCATCCTTTCCGCATGTGTCCTTTCTTTCCACTTCCTATTGTTTCATCTTTCAGAGAGAGTTCTCTTTCCCATTCATTCTGAGGTATGGTTATAATGACTGCTCCTTCGCTAACTTCCCTATCATCCTGCCTATGTATTCATCATTTGCATTCCCTTCATTAATGTGACTGGTGACTGCATTATACTATAATTATTATGATTTGAGGGATGTCATAGGTATCAGTTATTAGTAAGATATTCATTAAACTCGTCATATTTTAACATCCTTGTTGGAATGATAAGATATACCGTGACCTTGTATACTTGTTCGCTAATGCTAAATGTAAAATCGTCTTCGGTATTTGAATTCTAAGAAACGGCGCGTTTGTACTATCAACCACATAATAATCAAATAGTACGTACTTCCGTGGAAATTATAGAGTTGGAAGGTTGGAAGTTGGAACTGATGGTACGTGAAAGGAACTGGTTTGTTTCTTTTCCCATAACACACATTCATCTACTACTAATGACTGTAGTGCTTTTAGAATGCAATAATTGAATTTTTGATGGAGATCATGGAATTACGGTATACCTTTGATAAATAATAAATAATTAGTCAAAAAGTCAAGCGGGGGATCCTCATGCAGAACCAACAACTTCCTTCTGCATTATGCAGAAATAACTTGACTTCCTAAATTACAAAGTGGGATTTCTTTTATCAAATCACGTCTCCACTTCAAAATTCGTGTTCATCTGTGTATCATGGACAAATGACGTCCTAAATTAGAAATAGGCATCCAAAATTTCAAAAGGCATGAAAAGTGCATCCGAAAAGCATCTCGTACCGCGAGATGCGCTTTTAATTCATTTGTTTTAACGAGTACGTTTTTGACTTGTGAGATTCGTTTTTTCCTATTTTAAGATTGTTTAGTTTGTGTAGTGTACCTTCCCACGCTGCAATTCCAGAAACTCATCAAGGAAGTATTCCAAACGGTATTTTAAAATTGACGAGATACTTCGATCCACAAGCATTCCTGACTCATCATTGTAGAAATCATGAGTTAGGAAGTTACTGAGCAACTAAACTATAGCCTTACGTCATTGTGAATAAAAAAATGAAACCCTATAAACTACATAGAATTCAAGGTCTCATATTACGTTTTCCTTGATCGAGAAAATACCTTTTAGTATACACATTATACAGACTATTCTGCTCTACTGGATTGGGAGTGACAGCATGCTTGAGACATTGACATAGGTACATTGCAGATTTTGATTTCAATCATTTCGCTTAATTTTTTTCTGACTATAGTTTACGCTAATTGAATTCGTTGAAAAGACAAATTCCAAATACTTTTCGATTGAATGAAACCTTAAAATAATTTTTGAAAATGTTGAATTGCTCAACTTTAAATGTAGAGAACTTTAAAGAGAAAGTATAAATATATTCTCTCAGAGATGCATTCTTCATTTTGCATTCAACATTAAAAATTAAAATATAGTCACTCAAAAGCAAACAATGTTCGCAATTTTTTACACAAAAAGTGACTGTGATATGCGTCATAACTCTCGTTTGAACTTGAGAAAGGAGAGGGGATATGGATATATATTACGTAGGTACATTCTTTATTTTATTCTGTCTCGTATCACGATTACGATTACGATTACCTCCTGATTCAGGAATTGTTTTGGAAGCAAAACTACGGAGCTATTTTGGAACGGAGAATTAGTATCCTAGCGCAAATTAAAGCTTCATGATGATTTTGTAACAATTTAAGCACAGGACTAGTTGATTATGTAAAACATTCTTCCAAAGAATTGTCAAAGATATTGCTTTTTTCTCGGAGAAAGTAATCGTTGTCACAAATATTGTTGACAGATGAGTATGCAAGGCTTTAGCTAGCGTAGCGTAACTAATCTATGAAGCTACTAGGTAAGATGTTTAGAAATCTTCCTAATATATTCGCTCAGTTCAGTCACCTACTTGAAAAGAAAAGCTGGTGGGAGGATTTGGTGTTTTTGACGCTCGTCCTGCAATTTACACGATGTATGGGCTGTAGTTTCGTTTTAATGTGAGTAGACAACTGTGATGGGGCATACAACTTCTTTCCATTACCTCAGCAATTTACTTAAATCATATCTCACGATCAGCCATGTGTGAAGATAACAATTTTTCTGCTTTTAGAGAAAAGGTAGAAGCCAAAGATTGAAGAGAAAACCTGAGTAGACTATATGTGCGAATTATCAGACATTTCTTTACCTTTACTGTAGGTTTAGAATTAGAATAAACGAGGCCCATGAGGCTGTTATGTATTTTAGTATATAATTGAATGCAATCATGCAAAGCTTCCACTTTTAGTGTCCGAAGGTGCAAGGAAATGGTGTTCGAGATCGTTTCCTTACACATTGCATCCAATATCCTAGTATTGCTAGCTATTGTCCCAAAATGCTTAAATTGATACTGGCAGCGCAAAGCATCTTAAAATGCTATCTGTTTTTCAACGCTAATGTGAGAAGTAAGGGCGCCTGAATTATTATATTATAACGCAAACTGCTAGTGCACACAAAAATTGAAAGAGGGAAAAATAATTTATTTTTGTCCTATTTTAGCTCCTATTGGGTAAGATTTGGAAGTATGATTATAGAATAAAGTGCATTTCCTTCAGTACCTACAGCAGGTAAATACGTTTACACCCAGTTATTGTTATTATTTAACCTTCCTATACTTACATTAGGTAAACTTTTTTAAAACCAAAAGATATTTTTTGGAGTTAGGAAAAGGAACAATGACATGACACCAATATTCCGACAAACAAATTGTGTTCTGAAACACCTCCAGTTCTGTCTTTATAATTATACATAGATAAATACGAAATTTCAACCTGATTTGTTTCTACTTGAACTATGACCTCTACCCCACAGACTTAAATACTTGTAATTATACTTACATCTACATTTAATTAACAGTAACTTCTAAGATTATAAGTAGCAGAGAAGAGAAGGTGCAGGTATACATGGTTGAAAGTATTAGATTTACACGCAGAACCTTCATTTCAAACTCGGAAGTAAAAACTACACCACAACAATATTGCGTTCGTGATACCAAAATCCTGGAAGTAAAACTTGAAGTTGTTACAGCACTTCCATGTAGATCTAGGAAAAAATAAATTAGATAAATTCCTTTTACTCTTGAACTTGTAGTCACTGGATTGGATTACAGAGGTTATTCACTCAGCCCCAGTTTTTTCCAAGTTCTCTTTCCTCGCTCTGCAACTTTCTTTTCCTTTTACTTGTTTCCCTCACCTTCAACTTCCACGAGTTTGCTTCACTCAAAAATATTGGACACCTGCACTTTCCAACCTTATTCGTCTTTTTACTGTAATCACAGTTACTATACAGTGACACATGTCTATAGCGACACGACTTGTAGTAGTAACTTACCACATGTGGTTGTGGTTGTGTGTAGCAGGCGCAGTACCATCTACAATGCATGGTACTCATGTATGGTACTTATGTCTACTTATTCCATCCAAGTTTCACTGTATATACTAATACAATCGAAAGACATTGATAAAGAATAATGTGGACGAACGACAAAGGAAGGCTAATCACACGAACTTCGAGGTACTGCTCACTGCTTGTAGTTGTAGCATGCACTTGCTTCTGTTTAAATAGCCAATTTATTTTACCCACCAATCATTTGTAAATTGAATAAATACTATAGCGTTACTGTAGTAAAAGAGAATTTGGGCATACCAGGTGCCGTCAGTTTTATCTTACCTTTTTTGGACAAGAGTATTATGCTATATTACAATTAGTTAAGAAGATTAAAATCTAATCATAAATTAAATGCCATTTCTTCTGTTACAAGTTACAACTCATGGGGTTTTGTTCAAAACGTATCTACGCTCCTATCAATTTGTATACTAACCAATAAAGTATGAATTAGACTACCTATGCATAGATACCACTGCATATTTCACTGGGTTCTACCACGCAAAAATCAGGTTTAAGATCGTATTCGGTATCTCTTATAAGGAAAATTAAGTGAGAACGGAGATAATCCTTTCCCTATCCCTTTCGCAGGCGAGGACTTATTACTGTGTTTAAGCCAATTCATTGTATATTACAAACTTATATAATTATGCTTTAAATTAATCAAAACGCTTTTTGCACTTACGAGAACCAGGCACCAAAGCATGGATCCTTTCCAATTAATTAATTAGGTAATACAGTCGATAGAAGATGAATTTTGCGCATACGCCGTGACGTGACCGCAGCCCGATCGCACTAGAATTTACCATTTCTTGGAACAGTTTTTACATTAATTTACATGCTATTAATGGCACTTGCATAACAGTATGTTAAAGTTTTTTTTAATATCCTTATGGAACAGGGGGCAAATAATCCGATGGGGCCAAAAAATACGGACAAAGTCCATATTTTTTACCCCCTGTTCCAGAAAATACCCACTATAAAATTAAATTATTATGCTGAATATTACTAATAGTACTCCAAATATGTAATTAGCGAGGTTTTATTAATGTCTTTTCGAACCGGAGGTGAAAATTTGTGACAAAGCGTCAAATCCATTGTTCCTGTAAGTTGTATTTAGAAACTCCTACATGTAGGTATCCAGTTATAGCACACTTTATTCCAGGAATATCCCCCAACGTCCGGATACTATCATCTATTAAATTAGCAGGAGGGAATCACAAAGCAGGATGCTAGATACATGTTGTAGGTAGAAAAGGAAGGCACATTGATTCCGTTTGTGTGCGAGTTAATATCATATTAATATTACTCATTTTGTCTTTCCTGAAGAATAATACCATTGTGTATTCGAAAGCTCGAAAATAAACTAATTTTCACTGCAATCTACTAGTTCCTTCGACACAAATATGCACTGAATAATCTTCACACATAAGTAAAGCAACCTCAATATCCTTTTCAATTTTGAGATAAAAATAAGAGTTGAGATAAGTTGTCAGTATTCACATAAGTACAAGTAGGTATTCCTTTGACGAGAAGCAGCGCAGTGGTACTGGGGGCGTGAGGGACAAGTCTCCAGAATTTCACGGTTGTCCTATGCTTTATTTTTACCTACATATCATTTTATCCCATTAACACCCCTGGCCCGGTGCGTATAAAATGTTTCGAGCCTGTGATAAGAAATGATGCAATACTGACTGAGGCATATACATATCAACATATGATTATACAATGCCGTAATAAATTTTCTGACTCTGAAGTGCAGTGGGATGGGAGGCAGGATTGGAATTGCTACTCAAAATATACACAAATGATATAATTACTGTCTTACGCATTCGTTGAAAGGTATTTCGTCAAGTGTCAATAAACAGCAACATATTATCTTATTGTTCAAAAGTTTTTCACTCTATAAATTTATCATGACAAATAAAAATGATTAAATATGACTGAAATACTTTCAGAGTGTTGTTTATTACTATTACACAACTGAAGCAAGTGGAATAATAAAACTATTAAGGAACAAGCGAACAATCAAAGCAAGTATTGATTTGACTTCATGAAACATTTTTCGTTTTATATTTACTCTTTCTCTCTACGTGCAGATGGATGGAATATGCAGTTTTTAATTTTATCCAGTTACACTCAATCTCAGTGTTCGTCATGTGCACATCCTCCTCCACCGTGCGATTCCAAAGTTTCAACATATTGACGTCGTTATTTGTTCACCGCTCATCTATTTTTATGCTTGCTGGATGTTGTTGTAGCTGACATTGAATTCACGCTAAAACGATTTTATATACAAGGCCTTTTGTAATTACGTCGTTCGCTGAACATTTACTAACGTTATTAAAGCTAAACTGCGAGAAGTAAAAGCAAACGACTTACACAGTTCGTTAGTCTGTACAGTTCTTGGATGTTATTTGGTTTTTGGCTTCTGCGTTTTCATACAAAAAGCACTTGACTTAAATGCTTGTTTAAAATTGGAGACGAAGGTGTGACTTGTACGAGTACAGTTATAATTACTTATACCATCCATCCATTCCTCTTCAATCCTAATTAATCGCAATAACTTTTATGCTCGATGGGACTAAAGGTGCTGCCAACCATCAATTCATTATGTTCCCTTCAACTTTAGTTATGGGAACTGCACTGTTTGTCAAACGTCCAACCTTTCCTTTGATGTCTTGACCGATTTTGTGTGTTTTACCAATTTTCATATTCACACAGTTGAGAGATGATAGTGGGTTATGTAAGCAAAGTGGTTGTATTCCAGCTGAAACGCAGAAAGCTGCATCAATGTCAGTGTAATTGGAGTCCTATATGCAAACTAAAGCCTCTAATCCAATTAGGTGTGTAATAACGGTCTTTAAATGACATTGTATAAATGAGCTCATTAGAATAACTCCAAAATCCTAACCTTGAAATAGTTGATGAATATGCGTCTATCTACTAACCTATCTGGGAATCCCATTCACTTTTCATGATGAATTTGAGACAGTAGCAGAATATTTTCGACAGAAACCAAAGTCGACACTTGAGCCATTATTTGATTTGATGCGGAATACAAGACTAATAAGCCAAAGAGAAGGAACAAACTTGAAACTTGTTCATGCAAAGACAAGATCCGTTCCCTTATTCATACGCGACTACTGTATTTGATAAATTAGAAATATTTCCAGCATAGTTCCTAAGATCACTCATTTGGGCAAAAATTAAAACTTGAACAAGTTGTATGATTTTAGCCCGAAGCCAAATACATGCCCTTTCTCAACTTAATCAGCACATCATCAAGTTCATGCAAAATGATGTAGTCCTGTCACTATGAAACCTACTAAGTATATTAATTATACCAAAATTCAACTCAACCTGGGACCTTAAATAAAGTAAACCTAAAGACAAAAAAGTAAACTGTACCAGGGCGGTTGAACTACATATACACTTTTCAGTGTAATAATTTAGCAGCTGAAGCCTTTTACACACTTCATCAACGATGAAGTTACACACTCTTTATTTATGTAATTACAAATGTATAATACTCAATCAACAATTCAATCATAAATATTGCATAAGGGACTAATTGTACAATATTAACTACTTCAGGACGAATTTCCCAATTGTGAGAAATTAAAATCCATTAAATTAGGCACCAAGCTATTTTTTAAAATAGTCGTAACGAAAAGGTATTGACGTCGTAAAGGCAAAGGCAGATTATCCTTTGGATGAGTAAATAGTAATAGTAGGTAATAGTTCATCGTATTAAATGCCAGTGCTCATACCTATCTAGGTACCTACCTATATAACTATACTTACATAATTGCTATACTTTCGTCTGATGCTTGCTCCTTGCTCTATAGCATAAGCAGTTAATGTAATATTGTTTCGGATACATGGTAAACGTTCCTTTTCATTTACTTTTAACTAGAGCTACGGCGTGGTTTCTTTGAAACCGCAATTTATGTGTCAAAGAGATTGAAATCAACTTATTCTACTCGTCTCAAATACGGAGAACCGGAAGACATGCTGAATAAAAGGTTTTCTATAAACCTTTGAAGCTTTGAAATTATCTCATACTATTCTTGTTCCTTGAAAGTGTTCGACAAGAACCCAGTCATGGAAGCGTACTTCATTCGATTGTAGTCTGAGTCTGAAGTAAAGGAAGTTACTAATATCGATATTTTCATCGCCAGCACAAGACTTTTTGCCGCGAAATTTCAAGAACTTCAATTCCATTTCATTTCATTTTCCTTAGGTTCGATATTATTTCACGGAAGACACCATTTAATCTTTTGCAATTTTTTCTACTTGATATACATAAGTAAAGGTTACTCTTACCATTGAAAACAAATGACCAAAAAATGACTTTTACTTAAGGAGGAGGCTGTGCTTGAGCTTCATTTACAAACTCCAGAAAAATTAGATCACAGTAATCAATTATATCACAAACCAGCTTTAACTTTCCCAAACAAGGAGCACGATTTTCTATATTTCAAATATTTTTCACTTGTGTTATGAAAATTTTGTTTACAAACCTGGCTTACTTTTTTGTTGTTCTCTAAACAATTTCTCAACTTCCTCCTGTTGGAGGTTTACTGCAGGTCAGGGGCTCAAATACCATTGATCCTATTTTTATCAAACTTTGCAGTAGAAGATGCAGCTAAACTGTTTATATTCCATGTTACTTATCCAAAATAAATACATAGAAAATTTGAGGCACAAAAATACATGAAAAGCCTTTCGTACTTTTCCCTAGGTCACAATATTATGAATTTTGCTTGTGTTTGAAATAACTGTAGATGTCTTAACGAGTGGGCATCTGTAAATGCATAAACACATTTTACATTAACAACTTTTTACTGTGTAACCGGCAAAAGAAAGCCCGAATTTATTTTTATGACTTTAATGGGATTCTATTTAAAAATTTACCCAGTGTATTACTCATACGCTGTCTTAAATACACTGGCATTTTGTTTTATGAGTGAAAAATGTTCTTTGTAGAATTCATACAAAGAAGTAGCAGTTGGTATAAAAACGAGTGTTTTCGCTGTTATAGCCAGAAATTGTAGAAAAACAAAAGAAAAAGAAAAAGACCTTTAATCCGTGCAGTCCAGTTACATAAACTTGAAATTAAAATAGTAAAATCTACTAAGGAAAACAACGCTACTTAAATGTCGTCTTCGAAACGAAGATTTCTATTGCTAGATTTCTTCTCCTCTTATTTATCTTTGTTAAAGCGAGATGATTCAAACTAGCTAAACCACTGGATAGTGAAAGTTGTAAAACACATGCGTAGCAGGCAACAGGCCCTGTCACAGTATTAGAACTATTAGCGGTACGGAAACACATGTATTCTGATTAAAAGTAGTAGACGTGCATGTAGTGTGTATGATGTACATTGAATAAAGGGAGTAGCAGATAGCACCTACTACTGCATGATTCTGATAGACTACCTAACTTTCGCAAATAGTATGAAAATCATTGATTTCGAGTTGCCTTTACTGCTTTGAGGTTAAGCTTGAAGTGGGAAAGCAAAAACAAGTTTGATGGTTGTCAGAAAAGTTTGAGCATATCTGTACTCAGTAAACTGTCTAGAATATTATTTAAACCTAATATTATGGAATGAAAGTGGCCCTTTAGGCAGATGCTATGGATCAGTTTGACATGACGTACATAATTATTATTGGAGTGGCTTGAAAAGATTTTTTGCGGCATGGAGTAAAGGAGTGATCTGCCACTCACAGATGGGTTTTCATTGGAACATGTTGATTTTGTGTAAGTACCGACATATTACTGCATAAAGCTGCGTCAAAGGAAACCTGACATGGCAGTAATTAATACTACTTATTTATTGTACGTTCAAGTGAATATTGCAAAAATTTGTTTTTGATGGAAAACAGCAGTTTTTGATTTCATATTCAAAATTTGGAAGTGGGATAATGGAGCAGTAATTTTGTTAGATGATTGAGTTACACAACCCTCAGACAATTTACTTTCCCACCTACACGATCCATAAATTAACATTAGCCTAGACTTTAGACTGTGAAACTCTCTTCACCGCAAGACGTACTCATAAATCGAATTTTCTCGGGGTTTCGTCTGGAACTCTCAACTAAGGAACATGTAATTATTGATTTGCTTGATATGACTCTACTTTCGACAGTTTTTAATTATTATTACTCTGTCGACATGCTTTTCTCCTTCCAGTCTGAAACTTAAGATCAGAAAAAGGAAATAATTGCGTAATCAAATAGCAAAGAGAATTCCTTCAGACTTTGCATATGCATGTTTGTATATGCTTTTGATTTGTTGAAGTCACAACACAACTAACTTTGACAGCCCTGCCAGCCAACCTTAAGTTTATAATTAATAACGAATGCATTGAAAATGCAGGCATACATCTGTGTGGTAGCACCTATTACCTAACCACTATCTTAGTTCCGAATATATACATCTGGCATATACCTATGCCAGATTAGTAAGTACAGTATTGCTACAAGTACTACCTCCGTTCTCTGCGCACTTCAAAATTAGATATGTCTGGAGTTAGAAGTTTTTAACACTATCTAGTTAGTTGCAAAGAAGTGCAATCGATAAGAAATGCGGATTAAACATTTACGTGACTCCAAGACGAACATCAACTGGGTCATTTTAATAATGCCGATGGAATTATTATTACGACACAGTGATATTGAACAATCCTCTATTTATTGTTCGAAATTAACGAATTTGGTATTTAAGATAGGAAATTACAAATTGTATAAAAGTGAATTTGAATTATAGTTTATGGAATCAAATGACATTGAAATTGTTTTAAATAGGACCAGAAAAATATGTATATTCGTAATCACTCTTAGATCATATTTCACTCGAAGACAGTCAGAGACAGATCGCGACCTTTTGTATTATTTGTCATAGCAAAGCATATTGTGGTAATTCAAGATACATTGCATTACTCAATGGATTAGAATAGTTAAGTGCATAAGTGGTTATATTAGATAAGTTATTCACTATTTTCACACGTTATCAAGCACAGTAGTGAAAAATAGATAGTTTTTCACGTTAACAAGCTACAGTGTTCTGTAGTGGGCTAAAATCTAGATATCAGTTCTTTGACCAGAACTGTGAGTTATTTTTTTGTAAGCGGAAAATAACAAGTTGCCGAAAACGATGTGTAGAAACTTGTATGGTTTTTACACGGAAGAGAAAGACAAGTAGAGTTTTTCATAAGTTATTCAATACAAAGTGGAAAAATGTAGTTTTGTACAAAACTGAGAGTATTATTTTCCCGAAATGGGGAAATAAACTGAACATTAAATTGTGTGCTAGTTTTCTGAAAAGGAAACTAGCAAGAACAGTTATTTTTCAAAAGTGAAAAATTACTACAGTGAAGTGTAGTGTGTTGTGGGTGTGAAGCGCTCCATAGAAATCGAGGATTTTCAAGCGCTCCATAGAATCCGGTGTTTATCAAAGCCTCCAAAGCGAAATTGACGCATTTTCAAGTGGAGTAACGGAAGAGCTGATAAACATGCAGATACACGTGAGGAGCTAATTTGAAAGAACAGACAGACATAGAAAACGAGAGAGCAAGCCAAGCCAAAGCTTAAGCCAGGAAAAGAGGGAGAGAAAGAGGAAGAAAACTTTTTCGATCAACGACCAAAGAAGTAGTTCCAGCTAAAGATGAACATCGAGATCCAAAGAAGTTAGAGTATACCAGGGATATCAGTTTAGACGGTTCTAATTATTCTAAATGGAAATTGACATTGGAATTGGCCAGAACCCACTATAGCTATAAAGAATGTGTTGTGTCACCTGAAGAAGACTACTTGGACTATCATATCCTGTAGCTGGAGATGATATTGAAGTTAGTGAAATTAAAACTCACAAGCATAAATTAACTACTAATTCATCGTCGAATCTTTTTTCGTGTTTTTTTATATAAAACCACGCTATGATAGATTTTATGCTTTAGCACTGAAAGAACATATTTTTTTATCTCTACGCATTCAATTTTGGTGTGAATTTCGATTCCAACGTAGGTGTAAGAACTAAAGTGTAGGAATTGTAAAGCATCGGGTATGCCACTATTAATTTGTTCGTCAAAAACTTGTATGACAACCGGATGAAGTTCTGTTGGCATTTTCAGTAATCAAACTAAAGTGTGTTCTTGATCGAATCAGGTCAGCATATTATTTTCCGTACAAAATCAAGTCGTTTGGAGTGTTGGCCGAATGGCTAGATTTGTTGTGCAAGTAATACTAACGATAAGAAAATAATTAGACATTCCTATACTATCATGTTCTGTTAATTTAGAAAAGTATCGA